>JAGDQP010000348.1:35880-94364 GCA_022664845.1 Lepisma saccharinum
TCTTGTATCGCTAATATGTCTAGCTCGTACTTCTCGGTCTCGCGTACCGCCACCTGAAGAGCGCCCGTTTGGTATAATGTTCGTACGTTCCACGTTCCTATTCTAAGGTCTTTCTTATTCCTGTTCATAGAGCCCCCTGAAGCAGTCCCAGCCCGGAGATCCGAATGAGGGACTAGTTTACCTCCGGAATATTTTACCCCAGGAGAATCCATGAACCATCTTGACTAATTCTAAATGATTATTAAATTGTTTTCAATTTGAGCTCTTAGCAATCGTAAAGATACTTAACCCTTTAATTCGTTCTTTTTTCTTACATAGTTTGTAAAGTTAAAATTTTACATATGATAATTTATAAAAATTAAACAAAACATTTGAAACTACAAAACATAAGAAATAATAACAAACTGATTTATTTATATATAAACTTACCAACGCAAGGATCGCATGCGCTACAAATAAGTGAATATATTACCAATACACAATGAAAAAGCAGAAAATGGAACACTAAATTAATTCTTTGGAAATTTCATTATTACGATCAAAAATTCCTCAAATTAACGAAAGTTTAGTGGAAGCCATAGTGCCCACTTTTTAAAAACTATTATATGAAAACATCGAACTTAATTTTAAAACGAAATGGATTATTATTACCTGCATTTGCAGCTCACTTACCTTACCCTATCCTTATTGCTTCTTCTAAAATCATATTTTAATTCTAATGTAGTGACCTTATATTAAATCTCTTAAACAGCCACAATCGAATTATTTGAACGTCAAAACGACTAAGGTATCTAGAGTGTAGTCCTACAACACGTAAACAATATTACTACATATATCATTAGACTACAGCAAAATAATGAAAAAAAAAAACAATCAGATTTGCAAGGGTATAAGGCTGCTTGATTAAATCTCTGCAATGCCATGTTTGAGAATCTAGAGAAATTGCTGAAACATAGTTAGGATTAAGTCTGTTAAAAAAAAAAAAACAATTACCAATACTTTTATTATTTTGGATTCGTTGATAACTTAATCTTCTTAAATAATCAAGACTGCAAAAAAGATAAGGTTGATATGAACTGGCCACATAGCTAGACAAACAGATGAAATGTGGACGATGAATGTACTACATTGGATTCCCAGAGAAAGAAACGACTGAGATGACGTTTAAATGCAAAATGGTAGATGAAATCAAGCGGTTTTCAGGAGGTACATGGATGAGGATATCAACAGACCGAGATGTTTAAAAAAGGGATAGGCCTTCACCCAGCACTGGTTAGAAAACGGCTGAATGTGATGATGATGACTTCAGCTGCAGACAAACTAAACAATTGAAGAATTGAGTATTGAAAGTTTTAAAACAAGTGTTACAATCAATTAAGTGTATCGTGCTACCAAGATAGTAAAATGAAAGATATAAAGATTTCAATAAAGAAGATTATCGTAGCTGATAAGTATGGTTACCTAGTGAAAGCAGCAAATGGCAAGATGACTGAGAACATAAATAGAATACTTAAAATTGCATGACGATGGATTAGAAGACCAAATTTCACTTTGGAAAATAAGTTTTGATGTACGACTACGAACGAAGTCAGTGAATTAGTAAACAACTCGGAAATTAAAAGGAACCGAACAAGGAGCAGACATATGCATATTAGAAATAACCGGGAGGGCCAAGAAAGTCTAGAAGAAAACCAGATGGTGTGATAAGAACAGTAAACAAAATGCTCTGGAGATAGGCTAGTCAGGAAGTTAGACAAGCAAATGAAAGACAAGTTCGTTTATTTACATAATGGCATAATACATGTAGTCATTCGTTAAGAAGATCTGTTTTTTAAAATTCCTATTGCACAACGTTTCATCTCACCCTTTTGCTTTCATTCATCTGTGCGAATTCGTGCTTATGGTAACAATATTAGGTATGAGAGAGCCAACTGAGTATCTGGAGTAACTCCAGAATAAGTAGAAGTTAGTTCGGAGTCTAACTGGTACGTGTTAAGAGTAACTGTTTCCATGCGCTGTTCTACATTTAGAGACTTAGATAAAACTATGAAGATCGTTAGCTGGCAATATCAATTATTTTATTGGTTCCTAACAAATGTAAAATATCCTGAAGACAGCGCCTCCAAACTGGACAAAAGTATAGAGAAAAGATAATGGGTAGTGCGGGTCTATAACACAGCCCAATAATATTTGACCAACTAAGGAGTTATATGATTTTTTTTTTTTTTACAGCTTCTGCAAGTTTTAGGTATGCTGTTTGTCAATGTCACAAACACGACATTGGTTTCTACATAACACCTCCGAGTACATAGCAATAGTAATTCAAGTTATAGATGTATATTAATAGGGTGCCACAATTTGTGCTTATTGTACGTTTACACGTATAATTGAATCAGTACAAGGACCCCTTTGAAGTGAAGGGACGAGTGACGCAATAATTCTACTCAGAAACGAAGTGATATTCATTTTGCGAGTTACTTTCTTTGTGTCCCTACGGAGAAATTGTTTTCTTTGTAATACAGTTAATAAAATGAAGAGACTTAGCACTTCCATTCGCCCATAGTGACACAAAGAAAGTCACTCGTAGAATGGATATCACTTCTTTTGTGAGTAGAATTCTTTCGTCACTCTTCCCTTTATCCCGAGGGCGTTCTTGTACTGATATCACTTATTTTGTAAGCCTGCATATTAAACAAAAGTGCATAGTCTTCATACAAAAGGTCGATTTTGAACCATGGTAGGTATTGTATCTCAAAAACGGTAACTCCCATAAAAATAAACATAAATTTGCTTCTACAAAGCCTGCAATTGACCCCCCCCCCCCCCACGTACCAACCATCATTGCTAAAGCCAAAAAAAATGACGAAAAACAGACAGAATCACAGAGGACCTCTTCTATCATTTGTGAAAAATCTGTGATTGGGTTAATTCTCTGATCCATACTTTCGAACCCCTTCACCGAATTTGATGTATGATACACCGTTTAAAGGTATTGAAGCATAGATTACGATTCCGGAAGTTTTGATAGCATATGTGGCCTTTACTCACTGCTACCACCAGAAATGTGAAATTCTGAATGATTTTCAAATTGCTCTAGGGGGCCCAATCAGGTCCTGCCGACCAAATTTTTTCTGTGTCTTAGTATGGCACAGAGCTTTCAAATGCACTTTTTAAAATGTTTCAATATTTTCCTAAACTACCCTACACTTTTATGCCAAATTTCGTATTTCTAGCGGAAACTGTGTTTAAAATGTTTTCTCGCGGCTATTTTGAATCCAAGGTGGTGACTTTCCAAAATGTTGTCATAATTTTCTAAACTACTCTTGATAATACACCTTTATGCGAAATTTCGTATTTGTAGTTCAAACGGGGTTGAACATGATTTGGCGGCAATTTTGAATCCAAGATGGTGACTTTTTTTCAAAATGTTCTAATATTATCTCAACTACTCTTGATAATACACTGTTATGCCAAATTTCGTATCTATAGCTGAAACGGTGTTGAATATTAATTTTTGGAGCCCGCCATTTTGGATCCAAGATGGCGTCTTTGGAGATATTTTGTAATATTTTCATAATTTAATGGTGATGATGTAGCTTCATACCAAATTTGTTTTTTGTATCTCCAGCCGTTTAGGCTGTGTATTTTATGAAACTTCATTTTGGCGTTTATTTTGGATCCAGGATAGTGACTTTTTGAACATTATGTACCGTTTAACTAATCTACTGGTAATAACGTACCGTCATACCAAATTTCATGTTTCTATCTCCAGGCGCTTAGGTTGTGTATTTTATGAAAAGTTCATTTTGGCGGCCATGTTGGATCCAAGATGGTTACTATTTCACTATTTTGTAATATTTTCTTAATTTACTAATAATGATGTACTGTCATACCAAATTTCGTCTTTCTAGCTCCAGTCGTTTAGACTGTGGCACCCTGAAATCTTTGTTTGCCGGAAGAAGGGCCCATACCATGAAAACACAAATTTCAAAATATTTTCAAACAAACTTTGCATTTTATGAAGTTAGGTAACAGTTTCCAAATCTGATTCTTTGCTCTTTATACTTTTGTCAACGACATAAATATTATTTCACAAACTTCTTGGTAATATTCAACCTAAATATTTACCTGCTGTTTACGAAAAATGCGTTTTAGCACTATGTGCCCTTCTTCCAGCAATGTCTTCAATTTCTCAGATCTCAGCTTCCACTTAATTGCACCTGATTTCCTCTCTTCCACATATATAGCATTTGCCTGGATAAGTTGAACGAGTTCAATCAAACCATTTTATGTATTTGTCTCATTTTGTCAAGTCTTCTATAAACGTTTACTTTCATGCACTTCTGGGCACTCAATCCATACATTTACAATGTAAATAATGGAAGCGCCACTGGCGCAAAAATAAGTGAAACTGCAAATAGCTATATTATGAAGAGCAAGTCTTCTGTATGAGACCCGCTTAGAACCTTGAAATTTCTTTCCGCAGACATCTTTCAGCAACATTAGTTCCACAACATCCTTGTAATTAGTTACATTATTTCGGATATCATGACTAACTTAAAAAAGTGGCACTCGGCATGATGATTGGATGCCTCACTCCAAATACGGGAAATTGCAAATGGTAAGCTCTTTTCCGATGCACGTAACCAGTCTTGTAGTACAGAGCGACAGGTAACACACAACACATGAGGAGCCCCTTGGTCGGTCCTGGTCGCGACGTGCTTAAGAATGTTGTGGATCAACACAAAATTTTTCGTTGCCATGATTTTGTGTTTCACCATTTTAGTGCTTATGTAACATACACACAAGTAGCAGAATGGTACTGAAGAGAGTTTGAAATGTCAAGAAAGTAACATGATTCACAAAAGCCTACAAACCACTAACACACCCGCTAAACGATGCTTTTAGATGGTGTTTAATTTCTCAACTGATTGTGAGATGGACGGACTGGAATTCACAAATGAACGAACGATATCGCAACTTTCGACTGCAGCACATTGGAAAGAGAGAGAGAGAGAGAGAGAGAGTCATTCTGTTGAATAAGGTACAGAATAACGACCCTTTATCCATCCGTGCCTAAGAATAAGTACGTTGCACATATCGAAAAATGTAATGCTTTCCTAAGTATTGACACTTGAACCAAATCAGTATAAAATCTCTTTCCGGGTAAAGACAAGAATGGTGACGCAAGATTCTACTAAAAAAAGAACTGATATACATTTTGCGAGTTACTTTCTTTGTGTCACTATGACGGAAGTGTTTTCGTTGTAATAAAATTAGGAGATTTAGTATCCTTCCGCCACAGTGACACAACGAAAGTAACTCGCAAAATGGATATCAACTCTTTTGTGAGTAAAATTCTTGCATCACTCTTGTCTTTACCCCGAAAGGTTTTTATATTGATATCACTTATTTTGTATGGCTGCACATTTGTTTTTTAAAAAAGTGCATAGTCTTCATACAAAAGGCCAATTTTGGGCCGCATCTCGAAAACGGTAACTCCTATCAACAAAATTAGGTTCGATTTACCACAACTTGTTGAAACCTGCAATTGACCACTCAAACCCCCGGTACGAACCACCTTGCGCTAAATCAGAAAGACAGACAGAACGACGGAGGCTTTTTTCTATCATTTGTGGAAATTCTCTGATTGGGCTAAAAAGATCATACCTTTTGAACCCCTTCACCGATTTGGACGTGTGATACACCGTTTGGAAGGTATTGAAGCGTAGATTACAATTCTGCAAGCCTCGGCCGCGTATATGATCTCTGATAAGTTCTATCGCCAGAAATGTTAAATTCTCATTTTTTCTCATTCTTAGGGTCTTCCATGGAGGTCCTACCGACTCTTTTTTTTAATATTTGTTTTTATTTCAAATGGATTTCAAGGGATTTCAAGGGATTTCAAATGCAACTTCAAGAATAAAATCGGGCTTATAGTTTGCTAGATCCGAAATTAGCTGTATATATATATGAGTTCCGCTAACAGGCTCGTTGCTTAGCGTCACTCGAAGAACTGTCGTTCAAAGTTTCTAGTTCAGCGCATTCTAATCATTAAAGGCACTTGAAAATATAACGTAACCTATATTTTTCTTGGTACGCAGTGTGGGCCTCAGGTTTATGACAAAGGTGAGTGAGGGTATGTGTAATGCTAAGAGAACTAAATGTAAATTGTCAGATTAAACAAAGTGGTAAAGTGGTTAGTGTAAGCCTTTCCAGATACATTTCCATTCATAACACAAAGATTGGCTTAACAACTTTTATAGGTCTGACAATGTCTGCTAGGCTGTCCTCTTTTCTTTTTGCAGTACAAATATTAATTTTATACTTAAAAAAATAGTACATACTGTCAAACAGGTTACACATCATGGCTATTTATCAAAACACATGATCTTGAACTATGATCAACTACAGTAAACCAGCGGAATTCTGATACTTAGTTTGACATTCTATCTCTCCTGATTGATAGCAGTGGGTTGGACCACTCTTGTAGAAATCACAAGGATACATTGAAACTGTCACATATTATGTTCACTAATATCATGCATCGATAGTCTTTCACGATTACAGCAGATGCCGCCACATTGCAGAAAATTGTTTAAAATAGTGTTATGCCACTCTTGTACTGAACCAGCAACATACATTTGAAACTTTACATAAATGTTCAAAGTGTACTGATGATATAAGAAATTTAAAACAAATTGCTCTGAGCCGTAGTTTATTATGTACTTTCTGCAAGCTATTGAAACATGTACTTCCGAAAGCATTTTAACAACTAGGATTTTCAATATTTGTTCTTTCTCGAGACACTGCCTCAATGAAACATATATAAATGTTAAAGAAAACATATATATATCATTGATAATAACATCTACGTAAGTCTTTCGAGTCCCTGAAATTTGAGGATATATGTATATGTTTATTCCTAAATGTATTTGTGTTAAAAGATCAATTTTGATGTCTGTTAAAGATCAAAACTATAAAACGTGTTCTTCTGGAGATACTTGTTCTGGACAAATCAGTTCATGGAAACTCAATTTATGTATATGAGTCGTAGAGCTCTATGAAACAAGAATAGTCATTAAATTTCAACGTAGCAAGGATATTAGAAGTCATAACTCTTATTGATGTTTTCGCATATGATTGTGTGAACATTAAGGACAGAAGTTTTGTATACAAATATGACACAAAGCATTGTCTTAACGTTAGTATAAAATTGAGAAAAAAGATTAATGATTTGTAGCTGATAAACAACTTATGAGGCACCAGGATACAAAAACAACCATTCATCTTATGTTCGCCTTTCCAGTTGAATTGTTTCAGCTTTCTGAGGAACTGAACTGCATGGTATCATGTATATTTTCAGTAGCTGCAGAATACTGAGTCAAATCTTTAGTATGCACTCTGCACGCTTTAAAGTACTGTGCTGATGAAAAATTTAGCTAAGATATGAGTGATGTTTATCCACGGGATTGCAAGAAGTCTTTTAGCACGCTTCTGTTAATTTAGTCTCTTTGTTGTGGTCAAATTTTGTAACCAATTTTCACGCACTTCTTATTATCAAATCGTTTTCAAACCTAGAACAGCTGTATGCGCCTGATGACACTACACAACATTTTACTTTGATGCATGTTTGCACTACATATACCACACGCTAGACCCTAACTAACAACAGGTAGAAAGAAACTGATTTCAAGTGTGTATTTACACGTTTGTTTGTTGTGTTTGTTGCAACTACTATTTACACTCCTTTCTTAAACTCCTCGGTTTTATTTAATTACAAGTAATCCGTATCCAGTGGCGATATTCAACCGGTTTGCAACGGTTCGCTCGAACTAATTGTTAAAACTTTGGTTGGTTCATCGAAACGGTTGTTAAATCAATCAATCAATTCATTGAACATGGACAGAAAAATAAGAAACTTTATTTGATTGAATGCAGTTGTGATTTAGAGAACATTGTGTGGGATTGCGTGAAACCTGAACCTACAGTAAAGGGTATCAAGTTTGAATCATGAAGTCCTTGATGCAGATGTAAACTAACCATATATTAGTAGGGAAAACTTAAAGTAGTGGAAACAAAACGCTGACTAGCGATATTTTCTTTCGAGGAGCTGGCTACTCTGCCTGAAAGTGAATTCAAGACCTCTACTTTGTTGTTGAGGTAAATGAACCTCAGAGATATTGGTAGAAAATTTAGTTTGGGAGAACTAAAGTATAAATTGAGGGTGTAAATAGAGGATGTTTAACTTTACAAGGTTTAAAGTTTGGCGTATGTATTCAAAAAGTTTGTGAGTGGTAACCTCTCAGTAAGGCTCTGCCAGAATCGTTAATGTGGTTTCTGTGCTTTTATGTTTTTGTTCGTAAAGTTTGATAGTTTTATGAATACAATTGAAATATAATGCCACGCAAAGTATTTGTGAATTTTCGAATTGAAGGCAGGTTTGCTGGTCTACATTGTTTGCAAATCTCCCCTTTTTTGAACGTCAATAAATTATTTTTGTGCCTATTATTTCTCAAACCATCATCTACAGCCTTTCATAAAGTTTATAAATGCTCAATATTCTAATTTACTTCAGAATTATTGAACATACTTCCCTCACAGTCTTTGAAATTTGATTCCACCACAGCGTTTATGACTACGTTGTACCTAAAGATTTAGGAGAATCTTTCAATTAAGCGAAATCCATCAACTTAATGATAACCATTGCTGCTGAAAGTGTTTCAACAGATGGAAAATTTCTTTGCATTGAAGCGCATAATTAGTATTGTCTTAATTCAACGAAGTAAGATGGACCAAACAAGCTATCTTTGATATCAGTGGAGAAAGAACTTTTTTTAAGGAGTGGAATGAGCAACGTCACTTTCACGATGGTGTTACAAACATTTTAGACTCCAGGAAGGACATATTTGCTCCACTACAATGCAAATAGGAGCAAAATGAAGTATCATTTTGATTTTATGTTTATAATTACATCATTTATGATAACTGTGGTATTTATGATAGTCTCGCTCTATATTAGCTGTAATTGTCATTATTTTAACCAGTCTAGTATCATTTAAACAATATCATAAAGGAAGAGCTTAACCGAGTGTGACATTCTCCTCGCAACGAAGAGGCCATCCTGGAATATTTTAGTGAAGACAGGGATTAGTTGAAGCAGAAGAGTTGCTGAGAAGACTTTTAGTAACGACCAATATCGTATTTTTTCTATATTCACACTATGCTTCGCATACCAACCCCAGTGTGATTAGCCCACTTTACTTCTGTTGTCTGCATACAAGCTTCCGTTCATGTGTTAAAAATATTTGTGTACTATCTCTATACATTCATTATCAATAAATCAGAATACGATAATATACCATTTTTTGAAACAGGCCAAACGTAGAAGGTAATGTTTCAAAATTGGTTTATTAATTATGCTGTATCATGTCTTTTCAATGCACTTCATGGATGGGATATAAAACTAGCTAAATTTAGGGAGCTACTATTTCCTATTAGTGCCTTATCCGGATTTTGGAAACTTCCTCGTTCAAAGCACAACCAAAGCAACTTAGATACAATTCATTATGATGATTTCACGCTTTTGTTCCCACATAACACAATCCATTTATATTTCTTTTATAATTTCAAACTTTCCATTTCTTAATGCTTACACAAGTATAGGTGTACTTTCATCGATTACACTGGCCAACAAAGAAAAATTCTAATTACATGTGCCCTGGATGTATTACGTGGAGCTCATGTCGAAAATTATATTTAAAAGTCGCATTACGTAGCAGTGTCTCAGAAATTGCATGTCCATGTAGTAGGAAGTTAAGAAATATTCCATTATAAATGCGAGGTGTTTCTGCCGTTCGAAAATTTCACATCTCAAACTTCCATTTTAAGTAAGGATAGAGTGTCTGTTACTCGATTAAAAATTCTTGTGTTGAGAGTAATTGACACACTAGTCAATTTAAATTCCAAATAATTTACAAACAACGAAAATAAAAACATATAAGTTTTTTTGTGTTCCTAGTAAACAGTTAATGACAGTCGTGCCAATTACCTATTGTCTGAGAAGGTACCGATGATTGAAATAAAGAAAAAATAATAACAGAAACTGTTGACCGTTTCTATCTCCTTATTTCATAATTTGGAGTGAGACTTCCCGGACATTCAAGTCACACCATCATGCTCTATTTTATCTTAGTAAAGGAGATATCCCCTCAGTTTGCAGCAATTTGTAGGGATGGATCATTATTCACTAAAGGCATTATAAATTGATGAGTAGTTATTTTATTGAATACTATGTTTCATTAATCTTTAACGTATAACGTAAAAAAAATGTTTTTGCTGATTGTGATAATCAGAAAGTTTACAGAAAATTATGAAGAACAATAGTTCTTCGAGTGACGCTCTAAAACAAGTCCGTTAGCGGCACTCACATGTATACAGCTGATTTCGGACCTGGGAAACTATAAGCTCGATGTTGATGCTTGAACTTGCATTTGAAAGCTCTTTGCCATAATAAGATACAGAAAAATATTGGGTAGGTAGGAACTCCTTGTGACCTCTTAGGCGGTTCGAAAAAATCATAATATAACATATCTGATGATAACACTGACCCCAGTCCTCGTACTCGTCCGAAACTTGCGAAATCTTAATCTACGCTTGCATACCTTTCAAATGGTGTTTCACGCGTCAAAATAGGTGAATGGGTTCAAACGTTATGACTTTTTAGCCCAATCACAGAATTTTCAAAAATGGTCGAAAAGTGTGTATGTCATTGTGTCTGTATTTTTGCTTTATCTCCAAACTGTTGGTACCAGGAGGATTTGGGAGTCTATTGTAGTCCCCATGTGGGAAAAATGCTTATTTTTATAGAAGTTTTCATTTTCAAATTACGGTGTCTAGCACGGTCCAAAATACATTTTTTTTAATAGGGAGCCTTACACAATAAGTAATATCAGTAAACAAACCCCTTCGGGGTAAAGGGAAGAGTGACACAAGAATCATACTCACAAAAGAAGTTATGTCCATTTTGCGAATGATTTTCTTTGTTTCGCTACGAATAAAGTTTTTTTTCTTTTAATAAAATTTCACTTATCGTTAGTAACCAAAGTAATCCACATAAGCATCCATTACCTTATGCCAACAATTCTACAGCTGCGCAATGCCCTGGCGGTAAAGTTGGGTGGGTCTTGGACGCAAAGAAGGCCGTGAGTGCCTGCCGCAAGGCTGCTACATTGACTAAGGATTCCCCACGAATGTGGTTTTGTATGGAATGGAAAAGGTGATAATTTGTTCGCACAATGTTTAGAGAGTACCCTGGATATACTGTGTCTCCCAGCAAAGTCGTTGTATGGTGTCCCTGGCCAACCGCGCAACTGCAGCTTGACATTGTCGGTAAGAACTATAAGCTCGTGCAATTCACCAATGCCGATAGGTATTACTTCAAGGATATAGTCTATAGTGCATTTTGCATATGTTTGAAATGCTGTGAATGCAGTACCCAGTGTTGATTCAATCCGGTAGTAGTAGCTCGTAGTGTACCACTTAGCGACTAGTCCACCAGATACATAACATGATCTTGAGTGGATGTATAGGTGCTCCTGTGGTGTAAGGCACAGGATCCCGGGATTACAACCAGTATTTGCAACGCTTGAAAGTCTTATACAGGATTCATTTTCGTCAATGATGAGCACTTAATCGAACATGGGTGTGTTACGGTGGCGAGAAAGCAACCACAAACAGGCTATCACTCGTTGGTGCTTGTTCGCTTGAGACAGTGTGTGTGTGTGTCACTCACTTGCTCAACGTGTACGCTTTTCCTATACGGAGCAGGTGAAAGCTGACTGTTTCGTCAGAATCCGATACACATTCGGCAAGCTGATCAGATGTTTGGCTGCTGTCCCGCTACATTCCGCTTCACGGCTTCGTCATTCACTCACGTGGTCAATATTTATCACACAGGGAAAAAATCCGTCCTGGCTTTCTGGAATCAATGCCTGGTGGTGCGTTGACTAACAGTATTATCCCAAAAGTTAACGCATCCGGAGATTCGATTCGGCTGCGCACAAGCCCACCATAAAATCACAATCAGACTACCCCGACCAGGACTGCTTCAAAACCTCCATTTTTCTTCGCCACTACTTGACCTATAACTGTTGTAAGTGCAATAAGCACCTGTTAAGGTAACACTCATCCCGATCGCATTTCAAGCACCTGAGACACTTATCTTTTTATTAGTGATAACATTTTTCTATGGATTATCGGAAGTGTGTGGAGTAAGAATGAAGAACAGTTGAAGCTACCGTCATGGAAGTCACACATTCTACTTCAAAGGAATAGAAAATCGAAAACGTACAGGCTTGGTTTTATAATTAATAGAGAACTGGAGACATGGATCACACAAATTGAAGGGTTTTAAGATATAACCACACAGGTAGTAATGAAGATAAAGGTGAGATAGCGTGTGGAAATTAAACATGTATATGCTCCAACAACGTCACATCCGGAAGACGAAATCAAATACCTATAGCAGAAGATACAGAAGATTTTGGATAACAGCAAATCACATTGTAAAATAGTAACAGGAGACTTCAATGCGATTAGTAGGAACCAAGCTGAGCAGTGACACGAAAGTAAGAAGCTTTGGATTTGGCAAAAGAAACGAGAGAGGAGAGAAATTAGTGGAACTCTCACAAGGGAAGTATTTCGGTTCGAACAGTCGTACTCCGATGCTGATAATACCTGCAAAGTAATTCGAGCGTGTAAGGCCGCGTATGTCCGCTAGAGGACGTTAAAATTTGGAGCAAGGGAGAAAGAGCCTGACCTGACAGTGCTGACAAAGGCTACAAAGCCACTTCAGTGTGTAATAAATAGTTTGGCAGATATAGGTCAATATATGTCTTCACAAATGTAAATATTTTCCACAAAGTTAGTAAAACTGAAGGGATAATCACAATAGTTTACTGTTCTATGATCGTAGATTAAAATTTTATTCATTCTATTATTTTCTTAATTTTATGCCTGATAGTGCATTTAGTTGTAAGACATTTTGGTTTAAATTGACTTGTCTTAGAGATTTGTTTCTCGAGGTCTTATATGTAATGGATCATGATTAAACATTAACATTATCCTCAGCTTCAATGTAACATTTAAGTAAGCTAAAACAGAGCAACAATATAGTGAGACCGTTCATATTCTCACGAACAATTTTTATTTTATTTATTTTTTTTTATATGGGCCAGGTTAGTAACTTTGGACTTCGGCCCGTCACGATTTGCCTTTAGCTGTTAAGTATTAAAATCCACACCCATGCCCCTGCCGGGACTCGAACCCGGGACCGTTGAGTCGATAGCCTACCGCCGCAGACCGCTCGACCACCCGGCCGGCTCACGAACAATTTACTATGAAAAGAACTCTCTCCGATAACTATGTTTCGACATTGGTTCACAAGAAATAAGAATTGTCTCATGCATTCGTCTCTTTCACAAGTGCCACGCACCAATCTGAAAATCTATTAGTGATGTGAATATTAATACAAGATCCTTTCTAAGAATTGTTTTTAAATATTGTAAACAGTTTCACCTTGAACAGCTGTATTTTATCCCACATGAAAGTTCTCAGTACTTCCTTCAATCAGAAAATGAACTTATATAAATATTACCTATAACTTCTCTTTTACTCACACTCTTATACACGCACTCGCTGACAGACACTCGCAGACGCAATTGATCAACTATTATTATTGAGTATTCCGTCAGCTTTAGCCGAATTACTACGTAAAGATTCGTTGAACAGTTACCTTCAAAATTACAATATATTTTGGACTCAGAAAAACTACAGAACTTTATATTTTGGTTTAAACACGCTTAAGCCACTTGTGCAGTGATAAGTGACAATACGAACTTTGAATACGAAGTGCAATTTCATTCGACATATCTACACATCAGAAAACATCTTAAATTTGAATGGTATGTTGCTCTCTCTAAAATCAACTAAGTTGGTATATGTATTTGATTCGGTATAATTTGGTATTTGGAGCTCTCTTTAAACTCGTTTGTATTCGTTGCTATTCAATATTTAATATGTTTAAATTTGTAATTAAATTCTTATTTGTATCATGATTCAGAACTTCGACGTCGACGAGGTGTATTGACGTCTCCTAGGAATATCCATGTTTCGTTTAAATAATCTTGTATCTTTGAATTTATCTGAGAAACGACATTGAATAAAATGTCATTGTTAAATGTTTACTTGTGTTTGCTCTACTAAAGCCCGGTTTGTTAAGAAGGTGCTCAGCGCCTAACTTCAAGGTACCATCTCGAAAGCACGGTCCCTTCTCATAGCGAACGTCAGCATAATTATCGTATGAAAACTCTCGCTTTGCCTTGTATTGACCCACAAACTGATCTCTTATCATGGTGTTTGGCACAATAATTATCTTGCAATTACCAACTACCCAATCTGTTTTCACTACGTTATCGAATAATAAGGAAATTCTTCAAAATGTGTCTGTTCTGAATCGTTTCAAATTCTCGAGTTATCATAGGATGGTGAGATATATGAACTGAACTGAAAATAAAAACACCACTTGAGAAGCTTATCAGAGGAAAACCGGTGGTTTCAGATATAGAAAATCTAATGAAAATATATACATTCCAAGATACAACTGAGCAACAGATTTTGCCTCTTGGAATAGTTAGAAGATGAACTTCCACTATGCCTGGGATTCATAGATTTTGACAAGGCTTTCGATCGGTCTCCTTGGCAGGAGTACTTAAATCACTTGAACATCAGGGTATCGAAAGTGCGTACATCAAGTCACTGCGAAACATTTATTCGACGGTCACATCTGTCATTAGACTACATCAAGGGAGTGAAAAAAATAAAAGTTGGAAAATGGCTATGGAAAGCCGATTCAATTTCTCCAAAACTATTTTCAGCACTCCTTGGGGACTCTTCCAAAATTTAAACTAAGATGAAGTTGGCATATAAACCAATGACGGATAACTTAATCAGCTGCGATTCACTGATGATATAATCATGTTTGCTTCAAATGGAGAAAAACTACACACCTGAACGGAGGAGCTGTGTAATAGGACTTAAAATGAATTTAAGTAAAACAAAAGTGATATAGAATCAACATGTTGAAAAGAAGGTAATAAAATTTCACGGAGAGACAATAGGCATAGTTGATGACTATGTTTACCTAGGATAGCTCAAAACATCGAATGCAAAGTTGACGGATGAAATAAATAGAAGTGCAAAATCGCTTGAAGTTCGTTTGGATGACTACAATTTGTTTTCAAATAAAACTACCAAAGAGTTTCAAGCGTAAAATTTATCATCAATATGTTTTACCACTAATGATGTACGGCTGTGAAAATTGGACATTGAATACATAAACGACTCAGAGATTAAGAGTAACAGAAAGAGCATTTGATGGATCCATGCTAGGAATAATTTGGAGGAACAGAAAGACAAATGAATGGACAAAGGTATAATATATAATCAAGACTACGAAGAAGATGAAGTGGAGTTGGCCCGGTCACATAGCTACACGAACAGATGGAAGATGAGCGACGAATTTACTACGTTGGATTTCCAGAGAAAAGATACGATCGAGACGGCGTCTAAATGCAAAACTGGATAGATTAATTGAAGCGTTTTTTAGGAGCTACATGGATGAGGCTATCGGCAGATCGAGATATGTGGAAAGAGAAGGGGAGACCTTCATCCAGCAGTGCATAGAAAGCGACTGAATATGATGATGGTGTTGATATATACAATTTGCTGAAGTACCATAAGTCATAGCATAACTACCTAATAACGTGTGGCACGCCCTCTAACCCGGCGAAGTGAAGAAAATCGACGTAGCAGGGATGCGACAAGTCGCTAGTAGTCCACTGGAAGAGTGTGCAACCATGCAGTATTGATTGCCGTCAACAAATCTGTGACTGCTGCAGGTGGAGAATCCTGGGCACGAATATCCCGTATGTGCTTCATGTCCGATGATCTAAGGAGCCAAGTCATGCGTTAGAAGTTACTAGAATATTCTTCAAACTATTTGCACACGATTACGGTCCGGTGACATCCTGAAAATCTCACTGTTGCAAGGGTACACGAAGTCCATAACAGACAGGAGACTGTCTCCAAGCGGCTAAACATTACACTGACTGTTCAAGGTCCGGTTAAAATGGGTTGGAAGACCCAAACCTTGCCAGATAAACACGTCGAACACCATGACGGAGCCACCACTAACTTACAGAGCTCTTTGTTGACAACTTGGGTCTATGGTGTTATGGGTTGCCGCAACACCCGGGCCCTACCATCCGTTCGTACCAATTGGAAATGTGACTCATCTGACCACGATACACGTTGCCAGTCCTCTAAAGCCTTATCCATGTATTCCCGAGTTCATGTGAGTCGAGGCTGCTGGTGAGCAGTGATTAGCAGCGGCACACGTGTCGGTCTTTGCCACTATACGAAATGGAGACCGACCTCTGAGATAAGTTCCTGGGACGCCCTATATCGATTCATGCTGTCAGATCTCTTGCACTGTTACTTGTCAGTTTGCCCGGACGAGTCTGCCCAGACGGCGCCGGTTGTGGTCATTCAGAACCCGGTGGCGGCCAGATCGTTGTCCCTGATGGGTGATAATGCCTCAAATATGGTACTCACGGTATACCACTGACATCATTAAGAGAGTAAAAGTCAATGTCCTAATGAATTCCGAAAGCGCATGACACCAACTATCATCCCGCTCTCAAATAGCGATGATCCCCTTCGAATTGCCAGCAATACTGTACACGACGTTGCACTGCACTCACAAAAGGACAACGGACCACACTTAAATTGCTTCGCGCCATTTACTGGTTTATCACGATGTTACCAGACCACCAACTAGTTCCCTCTCGTCATTTTATTACTTTCGGCACTTCAGAGTATCATATTATAACACAACAATTGCAATATTACTACCTCACGGAGAAATGGTAATGTTGAAAATGTCATGAATAATTCACAACTATTATCATCTTATTGCGTTACCGTTTATTTACAGCAGGGTTCTCCAACCTACGGTGATGTGATTTTAACTAGCTTCAAAACAAATCCTAAATTACAGCTATTATACACTACTTTAAATCTAAAACGAACTAATTTGAAATACATGTAATTTGGTCATTATTGAAAAGTATTCAACACACTGCACGTAATTATTATATATATTGGTGCTAATAAAAACCGCAAAAATGTTAATATATTAAAACCACTTCTTTTGGGCTGATCATATCTAATGCGTCCCTAGCCCTGTTCCTGTTTAGCCAATTCGGTGCGTTGACAAAATATGTTGGAGACTTCTACTCTACAGAAAAACCTGCGTACTCCGTCCTTGGTCTTTTCTACTCCAACATTCATTTTTCTTCTATTCGGTTTTCTTTATTACTTAATTTCCTTTCTAAGCGCACTGACTATCATTACTACAATATATGCTTATTCAAACGACATAATGCACATATTCAACTCTTTGAATATTACAAATTATACTTACTATAATAACGTAGTCACAAAACGTTATAGTTCTCTCCACGAAAGCCGTATTTCGTTTCTTCTCTCAGAAACAACCCGCTTTTTTCCTTCGGTGACGCCATAGACAACTGCAACATAGAGGATTACGTTGTACTACACCGGATTGATTGGTTCATATTACTTTAAAAATATTGTGCTGGATCTCTTTGTCCCATAGATCCTCATAGCTCCGACTTTGTATGTATATTTTAAATATGCAATTAAAATGTTACTTTCGGAATGAGATTGCTCTTCGCGAGCATTTTTTTTTTAAATTTGCTAATTTCATTTACTGTATGGATAGCTTTGTTACCAAAATACAATATGAAGTTTTCGATACTTTTGTATCGGTAAACCTCCAGTATATGCAGCATAAAACTCTTTATCAATCTGTGTTCCAAGTAATTAATGTTATAACCTCGTAGATGCAGTTTAAGTTTTCATATGAAAGGTGAAAAGTCAATGTATTTCAGTTTAAAGAAAACAATATGAAAGTTAAATTTCATTACTTTTTTTAACTTTACAGGCTCTGCGACAAAGAAATCGATATTCAAAGAAATGTGGTAAGACCTTTTATAAGTTTTTCTAGAGTAGACAGTAAGTCTTGGGACATTTCACATAAAAGTATTAGCAAAAGCTAGAGTTTACAACGTTAACATCTTAGATTTGAGTGAAAGTTTGATAATATACAGAAGAGAGCTTTTGATGAAATTTATCCTCCTATGAAGTTTAGTTTGATATGGGTATTTAAAAATGGACAAAAAGGCTATATCTTTCATTAGATTTTGTATACAATATTTAGAGGTTTTCGTCACTGAAGTCCACATATCTTTCCCTAAATAAAGCACAAAGCTAATTTTGCACAGTTTAATACCTAATTTAAAATATGATATCTAATGATACGTGACTTGAATAATGACAGTTCAATGTCACCTTAAATATACGAGAACTATTTTTTATGTAAGATCCGATTTTCAATAGAAACAAAACTAGTAAATATAGTTCGATTCAGTTTTGGTTATTTCCTCTGTACACTTTAAGCTATTTTTCTACATAGTTACCATGTGTCTTTAAACATTTATCATAGTGTTCGACAAGTTTTTGTATGGTCACGTCATAGAAATTACCCGCATGTGAACGAAGCTAATCTTCAACCGTTGTTTACACTTCCTCATCGGTGGAAAACCGCTGACCGGCGAGAAACTGCTTCAGGAAATTGCAGTGACAACGTGGAAATCGTGAAACGTCGGTTTTCATGGGTTTTTGCGTCAACTGCAGTCACCAACTCGAAGGTCCGCTCGATTGCATTCGGGCCGTACACCTCACATATATAGCGATTAATGTCCACTGCTGACACGTTCCTTGGTGCCAAAAGTCGAACCAACAAATTGGTCAGACGGGTGATTTAAACCACGTGGGCATATAAAAACTTGTCGAACGTTAAGATAAATGTGTAAACAAACATGGTGGGTATGCAGAAAAATAGCTTAATGTGTACAGAGGAAATAACCAAAAATATATGGCACTATGATTACTAGCTTTGTTTCCATAGACAATCGGACCTTACTTAAAAAATAACCCTCGTACTTTAACCTTGAATATTCGAAAATATAGAGCTTCATTTGTCATAAATTCATATGCGGAACCCAATCACAATTGGAAATATTTAGCATGTGATTATTTAGTATTAGCACTATTTTCGTATGACGGGGAAAGTTTGAAAACCCGCCATCTTCTTCATAAATTATTTCGAGAAAATCTGTGGAAAAGAATGTCTTAGAAATGCCTGTAGTTACCACTTCAGGTTTTTATATTATCTTAGAAACAGTCTAGAATGATACAGATAATGTGATGAAAATTCAAAGTGCTTGGTTTCTGATATATAACGAAAAAAATGGAGATGGCGCGTTTTGAAACCGCCTTTACTTGGCGGAATAGGAAACAAACTTATGAACTCTTGGAGGGTATTGAAAGGAACTTTCAAGTATTTTTAAAACAATTATGATTTTATATGTATGAAATGTATATTACTTTTTGATTCTGTTTAGTAATAATGCGTGAGAACATATCATTTACTAATGAAACCTTCACGAAAGCATACTACATTAAAAGGAAATAATGGAAACAGAAAGGAGTTAGAAAATTACTAATTTTCAGATGTAATCATTTTAATCTTGCTGGCAACAGTGATATTCACCGATGCAATCTCAAAATCATTCAATGATTCCGAACGAAACCCATCAACAAAATCTGGAATCGTAGCACACCATAACTCGTAGTTTCCATCAATCAGAGATTTATGTATCCACAATGCCTTTTGGGGCTTAGGGCTGTCGAATTCAGTTCATGTGCAAATACAAACGTTTCCAGTACAGAATTTGTTGTTTCATGCTGTTCGGGCAATTGTAAATATGTAGCAGTAAACTGTCTGCTTTAATTGCCAGCTTGATTTGGCAGCTTTGGAAGGATGTTATTCTTTTCCAATTCTTACATTAGAGTGATAATGTTCAGTGGGTCCAAAGTCGCATATCATTTCTAAATTTGCACCGATAAATAAAGGAGGGGGGGGGGGGTCCACCCTGGACCGAAAACTTTCGATCATTGTAATTCGCCTCACAACAAAGAAATCAAGCATGAAATGTGGAATTGAATATCTTATAAGGATATAGGACAAAAGTTCTTTCCGTGGCGTAGCCGAAGAGGGGCACGAGGGGAGTTCGTTTAATGGGATTTTGTGAAGCATTATTTCAACAATGTATACAATAAAACGTTCGATTTGTTTCCAAATCGACCTAATTTATTTATCTGTGGCGATTCCAGAGAGGGGACATGGGGGCACGCGCCCCCTACAGAGAAAATATTTTGTTTTATAGCATTATTTCCACCATTTTTATAACAAAAAATATTGATATTTTCCAAACCAACCTATTTTATCTACAAATATTGATTTTGGGGGATAAAGGTGTCAAATTTCATGATAAAAAATAACCAATATGAGATCAAATATGATACATTTATATTAAATATTTACGTACCTGGAAAATATCCCTAGTTTATTCCACCTAACGACTCATAAAAATCCTGAATCTGCCACTGTTTTATTTAATATAATGACGGTTAATAAAAAATATAACTCTAATTGACATTACATGACTAGAATTTAGAGTGGAATATATATATGTTTAATGAACTAAATTAGTTCTTATTTACAAATGAATTAATATTAGTTTGTTTCCTTCACTAAATTTAAAACTAATTTTTCTTTGCAAACAACATTTGCACACTTCCTAATGGCAAATAGTCTAAATTGGTCGTGTGTCTGGAGGAGATATTTTTTACAAGAAGACCGACGCAAATAAAATTAACAAAATAACAATTATTTTACTAATTGAACTTTTAACTATGTTATCTTCTAAGAAATGTTACCATCTTGGCAAACATCTTATACTGTATAATAGCAGAGGAACATGTACTAAATACAGTTCTTCTGCCATCTACTGGAAATCTGAATAAACAACAACAAAATAAAGTCCGCGATTACGGAGAAAGTAAACGTTTATGCTAAGAAATTAACGGACATGCAATAACAACTATATTTGCTGCAATCCTATTTGGTGGAGATATAAGTTTTTATGTGGTTATGTTCAAGTTATAACTCAGACAATTACAAAAGTTATTAACAAGAAACCAGGTTGGAGTCCTGGTCGGACACCCCCCCCCCCCCTCCATTGATATGCGACTGTTAAAACTTCATGGCCGCAATTTATGAACAGATTGTGTTCGCAGGTTTGTCTTTACTTCAGCAAAATCCAGCATCTTTATTTCCTCGTTCAGGCTGGTATACTTTGAAAGCGTATCAGTTCGAGAACCGCTAAAACCCGAGGTAAATCTTATTGAAAAAACCTTACTAAAATTTGAAATTTTCCGCAACGTTGGGCTTTGTATGATGCTCAGTTCTGAAGGGAGGTAACGTTTGCTGTTGCTCCTACTGTAGTGTGACTCTCGAACCTTGAAATATTTAATAAACTTTGCTACATCATCAGTTTGATTTTCAAAAATGTTTGACCACTTACTTCTTCTCCGGCTTGCTTTTCGAGTAACTTCATCTGTGAAAGGGTAGTGCTTTACAATGTTTTCCACTCTATATTACATTTCTTCACCCCCAATGCGTTTAAAAATGTACTTCTGGCTACATAAGCTCTTGATCCACTTCGAAGTCAAATAAAGATATTAAGTAAAAACAGTTTCTCTCGCCGAAACCTTGTCATCTAGCACAATGCGACACTTTACAATGTTTCACGATAAACGCGTCTTGTGCTGCGTTTCTTCTAATCAAGTAAAATGCGTTATGAAACCAAACTACATTAACATTTTTACTACGCTGCACAGATAGGCTTAACTAAGGATTTTAGGTAATTGTTTGCCTGAATACCTTTCAAACTTTTTCTTCGAACTTTCCAAAGTGTCTCGGTTTCGTAACTTTTTAGGTGAATATCTGTTCCAAGCTTCTTAAAGTTGTGTTGTGTATCTAGTAAAAAATCTGGCTCGGTGTTTGAAATTTTACTAGGTATACGCGGGAAAAAAAACGATCTACTTATGTTGCGTTAAAATTAAGAATAAATTTCACACCTTAAAGCAAGAGATGCACTCTTACTGAGAAAGCAAGCAGAAAGATGCAATAACATGTGGAACAAACCAACCAGAAAACTGCAAACATTTCCCAGAATTTTACAGCGCATGTCGGTGCTTTGCGCAAAAAGAAAAAAAAAGTGTGTGGAGATGGCGGATTTTGAAACGTACTCTTAACTTTAGCATGCAATAGCCAGAGAAAATGGCGAGTTTCAAATTATCCCTTTAAACCATGTTGAAGAGCTTTGAAAATAACAATAGAAAAGGCATTCACTTTACTTTTTAATAAAATTCGAGTTGGCGGGTCTTGACACTAGAACCTTCATATATTCATTAAGTTATCCTTCACATCATTTATTTAGTGGGTTTATCACCCTGCAGTCTCAAAATTTAACCTAAAATGTACGTTGTTTTAGCATTAGAATACCAAGAACGTTACTTTACACAGAAACTTCCTTCTGCCTGAAATATTTATTTATATTGTGGTTGGCAAATTTACCTCCTTCATTTGATATTGCAGTACGTTCGTCAGTATTAGTGCAAAAAATAATTCAATTAAAATATTACAGGCTTTTCATCATCATGTGCCATATGTTTATGCAGAAGGCTCATACTTTCGGTATATAACAGTAACGGTTTTAAAATATAAAAACATGTTAGTCATATGCTTGCCCCCGTTTTGCTATTTGGTCCCCTTACTATCCATGTTTTGCTTATGTGTTTAACTCTATGCTTTTCATCTCAGAAACACAATAAATTTTGTCGTGAAACATTGTGAATTAATAATGAATCAGGATTTAAAAATAATTAAATAATCGTGGATACTTCCTGCAGAAGTATGTTAACGGAATAAATAGTAATGTAAACTGATGTCCAAATTAAAAGTAGAAATATTTGGCTCATTTGTGTTTCATTGTGTCTTACGATTTGTCATAATGTTCCTATCCCATGGTTAAGAGATGAAATCTTACAAGTAATCGACACCAATACGATTTTGGTTTTAACATAATATTTGCCAGGAGACTGGAAAAAGATATACAAGAAGCAATGAATACAGGGTGGTTCAACGAAGTGTTACCATCCCCCTTGTATCGTAATCTATTAGTTTGTTTGAAAAATTCCGAAAAAGAGTAAGTTTCCCGGAAAGAGGCTCAGCTCATTGTTGGTTGTCCCAGGATTAAGAGAAAAAATAAAGTACAGAAAATTATTTGGCGCAACTGATATTTTCCGCGACACTTTAGTTATTGCTAATTTTATGACTTCTGCACCCAAAACACATTATATTTGTTATTGATCGTGGTTAGGGTGATAATTTGAAAAGACTTCGTTAAGTTACAACTTCCATCTATCATATCTAACGAGATAAGCAGTTCCTCAATGAAAGCTTCTTATAATGTTGAATGAAACGCGCAGGCCACGATAAGAAACGAGCTAGCTATCTTATACACTTGAATTAAAACCAAGAAACTCTTTCTTAAACGTATAATGTATATGTGACCTTACTCTCGCGTAGTTTCACGAAATGTCAACTAGCTTGACATACTCATTCACACATGTTATGAAATCATACACGTATCTAAATATCCGGTATCTATGGTAATGCCGGCATATTGATCATTAGTGAAATTTAAAAAGGATTACAGCATTAATCTTTATTTCAACAAAATAATAATTAGTATATATTGCATAATTTAAAATTGTATATTTTTAAATATTAGTGTACTTATGAGTCACAGCCTATGCTTTTCAGGAAATATGAAAATTACCACAATACAACGACTAATCACTGCATTCAGCCAATCTGTTTTTTTGAGCTAAAGCACTGTGGTTTCTTTCCTATATCAAAGAGATTTTGTGTGCAATCCTATTTTCCATGAAACAAAAAAAAATATCTTTTAAGCACTTGAAATTGCACACCCGAGTACAATTACTCAAATTATTTTCTTGAAAAAAATATTTGCATAATAAAGAATAAGGTGATAGAATTTGAGGTTCAAGGACAAAGGGCATAGCCTACATTGTTCGTAGCAAAGGATGTATTAGATGTAAGAGACATACGATGGTAGTCTCTGCACGCTTGTAATATTCTCTTATAGCTGTGTGTGCTTTGGAATAGGTCTATAAATATAGTTGATTGTAGTAACATAATCTTCTGTTTGCGTTACGAAGCAGATAAGTTTATTCTTAACAAATTCAAAGAAAATGGTTTACCCTTTTATTCTTGGTAGCAATATATCTAACAATGACAAGAATCTAATCAACAATTATTAATTTTAACATTTATTAACATCTATGGTTGTCATAGGTTCAGAACAAAGTAATTTTTATTTTATTTAAGATTTTTTGAAACTTAAACTAAAACAGCACATCTTATTTTCTGTTAAATCTTTAGCGTGTGGAACAAGATCTAAGCTACAAAATGTCGTGGGGAAGGCGGAAGGCCAGTCACACAAACATCCGTGGTTGGTAGCTATCCGACTTAAGAACCAAGTAGAATGCGGAGGTTCAGTTATTAATGACAGATATATTCTTACAGCAGCGCATTGTGTCGACACGTAAGTTTTTATCATTTCTTGTTACAATAACATTGTAATAATACAATGAAAATGATATTTAAAAAGTATTTCCGTTTACTGAAATTAATAATTGTTTCTAAATCTTGGGATTTTATAAGCAGTTACCTTAATTTTATTCTGATATTTGATGACTTATTGGCTTTTACTTCGCTTCGTTCTTTGATACAAGTTTACAATGTAACGAAATATTTCAGTTATGTAGGTGAGTAACAATAGGTAGAATATTATGCGCTATATCTCTTACAATTAGGCACTAAATTATTATGAACATTAATGAAAGAGTTGAAACTATTTCAGACAGAATTAACCTATTACACAAAACATAGTCAGACTTTTACGACAAAGCAATATACATTGTCGGTTTTTCGTTAAAGTTTAAGTATAGTTGCCACACAAAGTTCATTGCTTTTTAATAGTTACAAAAGCGAATTAACGATACATTGAAACTAAAAATTGATATTTTAAAGTTAGAATTAAACTGACTTGAAGATTCAGGTAATTCAACTAATTTAATTTTAAAGACAATGTACAGGACAATTGAGTCGGTCTTTGTTAAAAGGTGACATGTGTCATTTACATCAAAATGAGTTATGGATGGATGCTGACTGAATATACAAGACGAAACACACCTGTGAATGAAAACAGGGGAAAGGTAGGGATCACACACACTATGTTATGAGCCATTGGAAATTTCGTGCATAGTTGAAAGGGGATATGTGTCGCCTTTTAACGCTGGACCTTCGAAAGAAGTTGGCTACTTTGAGGTCACCTTGCTAGGGAAAAAGGGAAATAAGCCACTAAATGAAGATTTTTTTTTCTTTTAGATCATTTTAAAACTGAATTAATTACCTCCCACATAACACATTTTATTTTGTTCAGTAATTGGTGTGTAAGTCAAAATAAGATTCACACAGTAACTATATTTCTTTTGAACTTCACGGTGAGTGGCAGATTTGAAACTATTAAGCACTTTATTTTCCTTAGGGGGGCACCTATGCCTACCATGTGATAGGGACTCTGGCTGTGTCAAGAGATTCATTCGCAAAAGAAGCAGACTATACACAGTGTAGCAGTAAAAAGTACTCATCATTAAAGCAAGTACGACGGGTCACTTATCGTTTAAGCGGTTCAAACACAGGGTGATTTTTATCTAAAACCTGGTGACTAAATGAGGGGATGGAAACCTTCGAGAGCGAAGAAGCAACGTGCAAATCGAAGTCGTCTACAGCTGCAACGGTATCACTCCTAGTTGCACGATATAGAGACTGAATACAAACATGGTGTTTCATGGATATTTCTGCTAAAATGTTTCGTTTATTTCACATTTAATTTACCAGCTAAATGCTACTCACTTCCATTTTGAAATTCACCCATCAGGACGTGTTATAATCAACAGCAAGATGTAGGATAATCTTGCAGCACTTTCTTGTATGTTTTCATTGCGATTTCTACTCCAAACTGAAACGTTGGCCCCGATACAGGCTTAAAATGAAGGCAATAATAATGGTAGTGGTACGAACTAACGATCACGGACAGTAAACATATCAATACTTGTAATCCGCACGTCGTTTTCTACTTTGTTTCATGGATGTGAGCAATTAGAATAAAATACAGTTTCTTTTGTGTTCATTTATCCTGCATTTTCTGCCAGACACTACTATCAATATGACTTCAATAGTGTCCGATCTTTTTACATGTGTATATGTCTAGAAGTATATAGCATTCTTCACGTTATATTAACACCAACCCAACATTCATTTCCTGGCATTGTAAAAAGGGGGTATTTTCAAAAGTTTCACATGCTACCACATTCATATTTCGTTTGTTATGTTTGACATCTCTAAAATAGACCCTTCTACACGTCCAAATGACACAAGTATGAAACACAGTGTATATTATTATTCTGATAAATTTTTGTGTTTCTCTCGAAACATTGATTTTGTAATATAACCCTTTTTAATAATGATCGATTTAATTCCTAATACTATGATTCATTCAGATAAAGATTAGCCACATGTTTAACGGTATCTAAGCAATTTTTTGACATGAATATATTTATAAATTTGAAATGTTTCCATTACGATAACATAAGTATAATAACATAGGTATAGGGCATGTGATATGGAATGAACGCAGTGGTAAGTATTAAAGTATTAAAGCAAAGTTACCGATCCTATGTTGTTTAAAATAATTCGATATGCCTTTTTCCATAGATTCAGATAAAATTGAGTTCCAGCAAGGTTTCACAAAGAAACTGAGACATAACTATTGGAATCGAAAATTTACATATTTGAATTATCCTCGTTATGGGGCTAGGTTGATCAACCCTATTGTACAACATCAGCTGACTGCAAACATTTGCATATGATCAGAACGAAATCCGTCAAAATTTCTATGTTGATTTGACAGTTCAGTAGTCAATTGAAAATGTTGTACTAGTATCAATATTGTAGTTAGTGTGAAAATTATGATGTATAAACAAGTCGAAAGAAATCTAGACAAGGGAAGCAGAGGATGAATAAATTTGCGTTGCAGACAATGGTAATCAACAATGTAAAATTACGATCAACAAAAATGTATCTACATTATGAACATTGAATGACTTGCATATTACGTAATTTTACATGAACATCACCAAACATTTGCGTATCACAAATCAACAACATATTCTGGATGAAATGCAACATAGAAATATCATAAAACAAAGGTAAGGAAAAAGCCATGTAATGTCGGATGTTGGGAGGCAAACTGGCATGGGATTCTAAATTTGTTCTTACCGAAGCTTCCCTAGTTAACGTCACAGCATTCTTATTGGTCTTCTTCACCAATTATTTATTCTCATAATTTGTTCAAATTAAATATCAGATTTTCTAACCCGTTTGACATGCATTTATTTGAACTGATCAATCTAATTTGTGAATCAGGTGCACATACTAGTATCATGAATATTTTATACTTAATAATATACTATTTGTATTGAGCTTGTATTGTGTTAAGCATAGGGTAATATTTAAAAGCAATATGCAAATCTAGCACAATCAGAATGTATTTAGAAATTCCAATTTAAATGTTCTGAAACATTGAATCCACATTTTTTCGTAAGTATGCTTATTATCTTTCAACACACTTATTTTATAAATAATATCATTATTTTAAACAAGGAGTGCTACGTGATATACAGTTCTGAGAGAATGTTCATGATTTTAGCTACGGAGAAGGACGTCATTTTTTTACGTACCATAGGTCCAATTCTAAATTACATGATTTCACTCTAATATGTAAAACTGCAGGGATATCGTCTCCTAATGTCCCTATTCCTAATGACCCTTGTATTAAAGATTTTGAAAAAAATGTCTTAACACATACACAGAAATGAATGAAGTATCAATGATTTTCTACACATGTTTATTCATTAAAAGAAGAAGCCATAAATGATGAGCAAACAAGCAAAACCTTACATGTGATTTTTCTAAAAAAAAAAAAAAGTTTTGTACGTAAGACCTGAATGAATTTCGAATATTACTACATCGAGCTGGATCGAGAATATCAAGCTGCATCGGATAATACAAAGTGATTTTCTGAAGGATGATCTTATCCCATCGAAACATGTATTTTCTTCTTAAAATTACTTCACATGAATCACTACAAGTATTCATTAATACTTTAAAAATAATAAAAATAATTTATTTTTATAAAAGAAATGGATCTACGAGGTTTTGCTTGTCAAACATCTGGTTTATTTATTTGTTATTTTGTGTATATTAACGATTTAAGCAGGCAGATAGAGACTGACTCTAAGCTTGTCACACGTCGGAGTGGTGAAATGATTGGTGATCAGACTTTTCTAGGAAAATGAAAGATTTTGTAGCTACTACAGTCCTACTGGAGATACCGGTTCTGTGAACTGAGCGAAAATCCTAAAAAAAAAAAAAATCAGTCATGATGAGCGCTAATGAAACTTGAACCCATTCATCTCTTACAAATGGAACTAAAGGGTACCTAAGATGTTTGATTCTCCTTCATCGTCTTTCCGTTATTTTATAATATGAAAACCAAATTGAAAGTGTTCGATTTTTGTTAATGTGGTTTTCTAGACTAAGGGAGTGTTTTCTTTTGGTTGTTGAAGAACAAAACTGTGTGTCTATTAAAAATTAGGGAAATGCACTAAGTTATGCATATTTGTATTTTTATTGTTATTCGTTGCCATAGCAATACGTAACTATCATCATAATTATATCAATACTTGACAGATAAGTTGTGCGAATAAAATATCAGTATAAAAACCCCTTCGGAGTAACGACAAGAGTGACGCAAGAAATCGACTCACAAAATAAGTGATATCCATTTGGCGAGTTACTTTCTTTGTGTCACTCTGACGGACAAGTTTCCTTTGTAGAAAAAAAGAGGATATTTAGTATATTTCCGCCATAGTGACACAAAGAAAGTAACTCGCAAAATGGATATAACTTCTTTTGTGAGTAGACTTCTTGCGTCACTCTTGTCTCTAACCTGAAGTTTTTTTTTATTTTGATATCAATTATTTTCTAAGGCTGCCTATTAAAGAAAAGGTGCCTAGTCTACATGCAAAAGGCCAATTTTGGGCTGTATCTGGAAAAGGGTAACTCCTATTAACAAAATTAGCTTCGATTTAGCCCAACTTGTTGGGACATGCAATTGACCCCAAAACCTCCGGTACCAACCACTTTGGGCTAAAGCAAAAATACAGACAAAACAGGGAGGAGCTTTTCTATCATCTGTCAGAATTCTGTGATTGGGCTGCAAAGATCATAACTTTTGAACCCTTCACCGATTTTGACGTGTTATACACTGTTTGAAAGGCATTGAAACGTAGATTACGATTCAATAAGCTTCGGCCGCGTATATGATATGTGGTAAGTGCTATCCCCAGAAATGTGAAATTCTGATTTCTTTTCAAACCGCCCTAGGGGGCCCAGGGAGGTCATACCGATCCAAGTTTTTCTGTCTTAGTATGGCAAAGAACTTTCAAATGCAACTTGATGCATCAAAATCGGATTTATAGTTTGCTAGATCCGAAATTATAAACTGCATATATGTGAATGCTGCTAACAGACTCGTTGCTTAGCGTCACTCGAAGAACTACCGTTCTTCATGATAATCATAACATGTGTTTTCCCAGCATTGTCTTTTAGCTGAAAAAATACAATTTCGTTTTCTAAAAACTACGTTTTTTACTTATTTATTTGCAAATGTGTTCCAAATGCAGCACATGTTGGCCATTTTACATAGAAGCAATAACTGAAATTAACAACAAAAATATAAACAATATACAAGAACGTCAAGATAACAATATTTACAAATACAATTTGTTTATCTCAGCCCTGAAAGTGCTCTCAGAGGTAAAAATATCGAGTGGGTGGAGGGGAGACAATTATATTTTGTAGCAATCCTATGAGTTTATTCTGGGTGTGTTTATATAAAAAAAAATAGCTACATTACGTGTTCGTCTGATAGGTACACGAAAGTTGATTTGTTACAATAAGGTCTCACAGTAAATATTGCCTTTAACAATTTTGTGCAAGAAAAGAAGATACCAATGCTGCAACGAGATCAAGGTGATTTTATATTCAATATTTTAATTAAATTGGCATTAGAGAATGCACATAATTCGGAAACTCTGACTCTGGGAGATGTGTGGGACATGCCATGGACAATATAGACAAGCAATGTTTAACAGTACGTGACACATAAGACTTGTAAAACAAACTAAGCGCAGGCTGATTTCGAATTTCTGTGAAGCTATAGAGCATTTTTTTTTTCTCATAGTACTTCGATTAATATGAGTAATGTGTTCAGAAAAAGTGAGCTTGCTGTCAATAACAACACCAAGGTCTCTGAAAGAAGAAACAGCATTTAAATTTAGATTTTTAATTGTGTATGAGTGATGGATTGTGTGTCTTTTCAGAGATATAGAAAGAGCTGCACATTTCTGAGGATTTTGCTTTACATTCCAGGTAACAAATTGAGATATGTCATCTTGAAGGCTTTAAACATTGTGGATTGTAGCGATGTGTCTGTAAAGTTTAAAGTTATCGGCGAATAGAACCATACTTGAAGGGGGGTCTGTAAAAAGCGTAGGTAGGTCATCAATATGTAATAAAAACAATAGAGATCCTAGAACAATCCCTTGAGAAAACTCGAGAGAGAACGGTATGAATCTCGAGGTAGATCCAGAGACTATTACAGGTTGTTACCTTTTATAAATGTAGTTCTCTAATAGCTGAAGTAGTTTGCCCTAGTACATAATTTATAGATGAGATAAGGATGGCTGATGGAATCAAAGGTCTTAGATAGGTCGAAATATAAGACATCTAATTGTGAATGTTACTTAATGTGATTTACTTGTAAGCCGACAGTATATTATACAAGAAATTGTTGTATTTTAATGTGTCTATGTATAAAATAGGACAATTTTGTGTCACATATAGAACGGGCCTTATATAAAAAATTACTTCGAACTTTTGTTTTCGTCAATATCATTTGTGCCCGTTGGCTTCTTGGGTTGACATTTATGATACAGCATAACGCTGTTATACGTATATTATGTTTTTAATTTATCATTAGATACACTGAAAATTGTAGGAAGTGAAGGCATTTGGTAACAGGATACGTATTTCAGAGCAAAGTTGGTACCTCTTACATAATGGTAGAAGGATGCTGTGGATGAGTACGTTGGATGAAGATATGAAGATGATAACTGGCAGTTTCTGTCTGAATCTGTTTTTTAGTGCCATCAAAAAGAAGATCGTCAGTTCTTGAGTACCAAGGAGTTTTAGGTTTTAGATGAAATGTAACCTGTCCGTTAAATTTGTAGTATTTTAATCGAGGTCTGTTAAATCGAAAACTTACGGAAGTTCCTACAAACCAGTAAAGTTAATACCACTAACTACCAAAAGAACTTGCCCGCTTTAGTGGTTATCAAATTTAATAAGCAACAAAAGTTACCCCATATACAGTAATGACAGTAGGTAAAAGCCTATGTGTTGGTTTGCAATAACATGAGAATATTACTCTATTAGGGATTGATAATATATTGTTATTTAGACTATACATGTTTTTATTGTATATGTATCAAAACCACTGTATACTGTAGAAGCCCTCAATATGATATCATTCTCGTATTCTTTCATTTCTAAAATAACCAACTAATTTTAGCCTTTAAAGTCATGTCTAATTTTACCTCTCTTCAATAGAAAACTGGTTGAAGATATGGACGTACTGCTTGGTGCGCACGACGCAACTCATTTAACAAAGGATGTTGTTGTTAAACGGATCGAGAAAGTAATAATTCATCCAAATTTTACTGAAGGCAAAACGCATTACAGCAACGACATTGCACTAATTCTTCTTGATGATGATATTACCTATTCCTGGAACATCAACCCAATTTGTTTACCCAGCATAGCGATAGGAGACAAAGGCGAGAAAGGTAAATCATCACAAAAGTACTAGGTTAATTCTAAAACGTTTTACGTATTTGTGCTTCCTGTGTCATAAGCCCTAGAAATCATAGTATCATCTAGAAATCTTAGAATACAATTTCTCTCATGAAAGTGCGGTACTATATTATCGATTAGGTCTGTGGTGAAAGTTCCTTGTTCAAGTAAGGTCCCCCACAATAATTCAATTATAAACCTATATTTATTCACATTAGGTACATTTAGCAAACCCTAAGCAATTAAGTCGAAGTTAATGAAGAGTACGTTTGGTTGCGTTAAGTAAAGTATTTCTAAATTGTTTTCTCTAAAATATAAACAGTAATAACGAATGCAGTATTAGGTATTTCCATTTCTCCAACCATATATTTTTCAGTTACATTTGCATATAGTATCTAACGTTTATCTGAAGTAACGAAAAAAGTATTACCAGATATAAGATCGTAGGAGAAATGTTAAATATCCATTAGATCTCTTTCAATTTTATTAGGTATTATCTTCATTTCATTTAATTATGTAACGCAAAAAAAATCTTACATTAAAGAATAAATATTTAACATGACAATAAACCAGTAACCATATATATTATTGCAAATTATCTGTCTGAAACTCATATCTACCGCATTCTAATTGTGCAATATTAAAAAATAAAGTGTTTATCCTAAATCTGGTGAAATATTCTTGATTTTCGTAAACAAAAGTATATGGATTTTACTAAAATGTATCCAAGACCATTTCGGTTATTTTCTTAAAATGAATTTATGTTGTTTAAAAGTATTAACTTCGCATTTAAGTTGATTATCTGCATGCACCGTGCTTCTTACGAAACGTAAAAAAGAAGACCTAGCTGAAAAGTATCTGACTATATTTTTTATCAGGAAATTAGTTGACCTTAGCTGGCAAATTGCGCATAATGATAGCACTTTCTTTCATGCTCATGCCTATTGGATAGAGTGCACTTGCTTCATCCTCATTTAGACACCCGATGTGTAACTATGGTGTTCGTCGAGGTTCATTCGGGTAAAATTATAGAACGTATGGAGGACACTTGTGGATAACTAAGGGGAAGCAATACGCAAGATTCAACAAGGTTACCGATGATGTGTTGGGAAGTACATAAATAAAACAGTGATACAGTCGGTTCAAAACAGTGGCTGCTCGTGGTCAAAATCGTAAGTAAAGTGCATCCAAATCATTAATGTATCCATTCTCTATTCATCCCGAATTTCCTGGACTGACTGGTTAATTCGTAATACCGCTTATCATTATATTAAATGTTGATGAATATTTGTAGAGAAATTAACTGCTAAATGTTGGGACCCACTATGAATATGTAAATATATTTGAAGATATGACAAATTTCGCCACCGACTGAGCGTGGGAACAACAAACACGTCCAAGAAATGTTAATATACGCCCAAGAAAAATTCTGCAATTTGCTAAATTTCATTTACAAGAAGTCACTCGGCAGTGGCAAAGCTAATTTTGTAGAAGAATTTTCCACTTGTAGAACAGAGAATAAAGTACTAGACTGGCATAGTGTAGTTATACGGTATATTTATTGTTTATTTCTATAAAGGTCATTAACTGAGAAGAGAGTACTAAATAACTGCCTAACGTAAAATTTTCAAATGTGAAGCAGGAAGAACGGAATAAACTAAAACACCAGTTGCATGAACTATCGAAGCGTAGGAATTTAAACTGAGACTTTGTCCTCCTTTTCAGAGTACTATACTCATCGACGTAACGCTGTATTTTTATAATTTGTGGTTTGATACGCACATTTGCAATGCCGATAATAGACGGATTCAAATCAATGAACAGTGCATTAGTGACGGGGACCGAACAGCCGTAACTCAGTTGGTAGAGCGTCGGTTTAGCAATCGAAGGGTCTTGGGATTGTTCCTAGCGACCGCCATCCTGATTGATGTTTCTCGCAAGCCACACTAAGCAAATGCAGGGATGGCAGTCTACTTCCAAACTTGGGATGGTAGCTACTGAACGAAAGTTGCCTAAATGCTATGCAAAGGCAAAATCAGTTATGAAAATTATATCCCGTGGAAATGCAAATGAAAAGAATAACTAGGCTTATATTCTAGGTCTTGTAAATGCAGAAAAGTGATAGCTTGCTCAACCCAAAAATTATTTGCATAAAGACACAACAAGCATTGAAGCATCTTTATATATCCTGAGTGCTGAAAGTTTAATATTACTATTAGAGGAAGGCAATGGATAGAGAGAGAAAATTCGAATGAAATTAAATGATGGAATGTTTAAAATATTCTTCGTGACATTTTCCGTTTTCAGGCTCCCCTAAATTCAACTTATTTTCTGCTTCAAAATTTATTATTTGAACAGTACGTACGCAGTGATTTTTCAGATGCAGTGCACAATTTTAGAGTAATGTTCGAAGTTTAGTTTAATTTACATTTAAATTACTGGCATCTAAAGCCTAAGCTCATCATAGTCTGAAGAATGGTGTTGTAACAACTCTCCCCTGGCAGTCACTCCTGCAACTATAAGCCGCCAGTTATTTCCGGTTTGAGAAAAATATTATCTCACTGGAAACACCCAGCAACAGACTATAACCAGAGTAACCGACAAAAGGAGCTGAAACAGAGGGGAAGATCGTCGATGGGACCCCACAATTAAAGCCTTTACTGTAAGTTAGATAAGAAAGTTGTATAGTAAGTTCAGAAACAATCTAGAAATCCTTTTCCATAAAACGTATAATGTGAACTATTATCTTGTCAAATTCACAGCAAATTACAATCTCATTACAAATGTGACCTATCGCTCTATAGGTCATAATCATATACAACGAATCGATTGAACAAATCGTAGAAAACATGACATATTCCAACATACTCAATAAATACACTATAATATGGAGATATAATTAATACACAAATAATTACACTCAAATCCCTGATAAACAGTGTATCCAACTTTTTTACTCAAATTATGACTTGGATTCCTATCTTCCCCTCTTGTGGTTTTCACAATTTCTCGCAACAAATCCAAGATCCGGAAACAGGAATCTACTATTAAATCGCTGAACAAAACGTTTACCAAATATGGAAACAATCGCACGAATATACTAGGAGATACGAGGTAGTGGTCGCGAACCCTACTGCCGGCTATCAACCCGAACACGTGGTTACAAAAAAAGTGAAAATAAGAATATTCAAATAATTCCTTCTGATATCAACGTAAGATAGATCAAAAAGATAATTGCAAAACTTTAACAACAATATTACCGCGACATACAATACGATGGCAATAGATTCATACGATACAAACTTCTCGACGTTACGAAGGAATCTATACTCAAGTTCATCCAAACACAATTTCCTTAACACCAATTGAAGCAATACATTTCCCGGCGAAAATTTACTACCTGCAAAACATACTTCATTCAAATAAACTATCTCACTCATACACGAAGAAGTCACATAATCCGACGAAACTGAAACTGGTGAAAATTCACACTTACCAAAATATACGCGAAATTGAAGGTTCTCAGGAATAATTAACAACGAATACGAATTCAAAATACGACGATCTAGAAATTTCACAAGGATGGCAATCAGGAATCCATAGATACTTGTAGACTTCATAAATGTAGATACGCTGTACTCTATTACGTAATCACTATCTAATTTCTATCTCAATATCGAACACACCAATTATCTAGTTGTTTTCCCCTGATGGTTTCACAAGCAATTATATGGACTCGTGGTCACTCAAGTCGACACGTACAATTGCTAGTTACATTTGTTGCCGTTAGGCGGCTCTGTAATACATCAGTGTTTCAACTCAGGATTCGTACATCTTCACAAAATATAAATCAAAAATCACTAAAACAATAATAAAAATAACCAGAACACTTTCTGGAGGAATAAAGGGTAGCGTAACTACAAAATGTTCGCTACAGTGTCCCTTGCGAACATTTTATTACACTTCAAGCGAGAGCCGAGCTGGCGTTCCTTAGTTGCTATTAGGAAATACCTACTTTCGAACCCACCCTACTTTCGAACCCACCTATTTTCGAACCCAACATCGGCCATCTTGGCTGATATTTTTACAGTTTTCACGCTCTCGCACCAGCTTGTTGCTGGGACAGTTCCTTCCTTTGTTCTACTTTCCCCATCCTGGCCTAATGTAAACAACGCATGACTAAAAGCTACAAATACAATTCAATTCAAATACACTCGTAACGAGATTGATACTGACTTTCAGGTGATGGTTTTGACATCTTTAAACGAATAAAAAATCCCGTGCCTCTAGAATATTTATTCTTGCTAATAAACGTTCGAGGCAATTAGAGCGTGACCTGTTCAATTAAATTAAGTGGATTTTTCCTGAAGATACAGAGACATATTAGGCCTAATGTGTCAAAATCACAAAAAATTACTTTGCTGCTGAAATCAAGAACTCCCAAAATAATATTTATTAAGAGAAGTTATAAATGAGCTTACAAACTTATAAAGACAGTCTAATATATATATATATATATATATCAATATTTACCAGCAGTCCAGCATTGACCTCTTAAGCGTGTAATCACTCAGCGAGCTTAAATTCTGACGGAAATGAAATGAATAGAACGTCTCTATTCTATTCTAGATGATATCAAGGAATTAATGGAGGAAATATGAAAATATCTGTCAGAACGCATTGATGTTTAAAGGTTTATTGAACTTGTGCTGGTTTCTTATCAATGATCTGTGGTGAAAGATCGCTAGGCGACGTGGACTAAGCATGTATAAAGAAGGGTGAAAAAAGTAACGTAGCGGACAGCATCTTTTAAATCTATATATTCGGACTAAAATGCAATTAATATTTACACATATGAATAAAGTTTGACGAACACCCCTTTAGTTTCAACCATGACCATCTTCGTAATTTTGTAAATTAATTCCACCACCCCTCACAAATAAGTGAAGTCTCTAATATATCGAGTTATCGTAAACTGAAATACTCTTCAGAGTAAATTTTTAGAAAGGTTAGCTTTAATAAAAATCAATCACTAACATAGCCATATATTGAGACTGGATTCTATAGCTTAGTCAAGGAGCTCATACATAACAACAGAAGTAGAACACTTCAAAATAATTCAAAACTTCAAAATATTACAGCTCTGACATACATACTTATTCAGGGATATTTGTCTATAAAAAGGCCATATCAAAATCGTCATTCCCTTTCACTACATACATGAACAAAAGACGAACAATTGTACAGGTACACATGGTGCTGATACAGTGGGGACAAATTTACTTTACTTATACACTGAACAGCTGAAACTCGGAAGAGAAGTGACTTCGTTGAAAGCAGATTGCAGGTTCTCTTCCGCTATCCTCAACACTATCTTGCACTGGCCAGTATAGCTTGCAGCGTCTAGGTTGTCATGGCAACCAGAAGTTCATCGTCCCGTCAACGGAAAGATATTCACCGCGGTAAAGTTCTCCCCGCCATAGAAAGCACTTACAGCTAGATTTTTTTCGAAAGTATATAAAAGTAACGTTTTCAACTTGGTAAGAATACGGTGCCTTCCAGCGCTAGAATATTTACTTATGATGCATACAAAATTGGAAACAGTTTATTTGGTTTTTCTGCTGGATTTTTGTTACGCTACATCATTTTCTTTCAGAAATATTTTTTGATTATTTAGTCAATGAAGGAAGAAAATAATAGGTGAAGTACAGCTTCACTAACTTCATCTGAAAAACCGCCACTGGTTCAAATATGTCAGCATGTCGGCACAGAGTGAAAAGCATTCTGTTAGGTCATCAACAAGTCGCGAAGCAGAAATTGCAGAGGAAGTTCACAATTTCATAACTGAGGATAACCATTTAACAGGCAGGATAGTTGTGTAGCTCTTTGATGTTGGCAAAGATTCTGTGTATCCAATTGTAAAGTACGGTTTAGATATGTAGAGGGTGGCAGCAAACTTTGTGCCCAGGCTGCTTTTGAATGAACAGGAACAACTTATTATTGAGGTTGCGCCGGACATGCTGGACACTGTTAACGTGGATCCTGAGTTTATCCGCCATGTGATCACCAGAGATGAGACATGAGTGTGGGAACGACCCGGAAACAACAGTAAAAACATGCGGATTGTATTTCCTAGGTCTCAATTGGTGTCGTTTACCACAAATAGGTACCCGAAGGATGATCCGTTATCAAGTGGTACAATTTTAACGTTCTTAATTGCTAACGCGATGTAGTTTGTTGCAAGAGGCTTCACGAAACTGGCATCTTCATCTGGATAACGCCCCAAGAAGTTGCGACCTGTGGTTGCCTCTACCGGGTGTTGCACTCAGTCCCGCCGCCATCCACAAAGAGTATGCACCAGGACATATTAGGGAAGGGCTTGGGCTTACGAAACATACATAAAATAAAATATTTTTATTGGGTCAAGGAAAATAAGCAGTGGCTCATCCCCTCCCCCTGGCTGCGGACTTTCACTACGTGAGAGAGGATTGGGTAGCTAATCAACAACAATGAACCAATGTAGAGTTAATTTATGTAACTTATACACAAAAGAAGTGACCAGATTTTCAAATAAAGAAACGGTAAGTCAATTAGTTATGGTTTTGAGAAAACTTGAAAAAATGTCGTGGTTATAATACTGAGAATATAATCTGATAGTTTGCCACAAGTTTTCGTGGCTAGAAAATTGTGTGACTGTTATTGGTATTGTGAATATCAGTTTTTAAAACTTTGAAGATTCACTAAACGTTTCCTCCAAGCTATTGTGAACCATAAAGTCTGACAGCCCACAGCTTCTCACATGGATCAAAATTCTGATGCCGAGGAAACTGAAGACAGTTTTCTTTGTCGAGAAATGTGTAAATTGACCATACTATCTCCATAGTTTGTTACTGGAAAATTCCAAAACTAGATCGGAAATTTCTCTGCAGTAAACAGCGTGGTTGCCATAACGTGCCGTGCGAATGTAAATAGAGATTTTGCACATCGCATACGTCCTGTGCTTCCCTTATCCATTCCATTCTTTCACTATTTCTCCTTTCTGATACCATGTTTGTAGGATCAACTGTCCGTTGTTTCAAAAGAATCATCAAGTTGCTCTGCTATACGTCCAATATTTGTTTCAAAGTGGAAAATATCCTTTTGGGCAAAGAAAGGTTCAGTTTCTCGATTTTATAGTTGATTAAACAACATTTCCGCAAGAGACATTATTTTACTAGAAAAGGAAGATAGAAATTGAAATGGCTGCTAATAAGTGTTTTCTTGAGTACTTCAGCGCGATGGATTTTGTTTGAATGTTTCTATTCCTCCATCTTCACTATCTTGTTCATGCATTGAATAATATCCTTGTTATGTTCAAAGACAGTATTTACGCTTCTGGACAGGAGTTTCCAACAAATATTACTAGCTGGGTTTAACCGTTTCTTAACGACTGAATCTGTAATTGTGACGCGCTAGGGACTCTAACAGGAAAGAAAGTACACGCGTCTTTCAAATCTGAGAAAAAGATATCACATTTATATTTATAAAAGCAACTTTACTCAGAAATAGATTTACTTGATGAGCGTAACAATGTACATACACACCATTTGAAATAGGACGTTATAATGTCATAGTTTTAAAATTATGATTTAGCGATTAATGTATCATGAGACTACCATAACAACCTCTGTCTAAAAGCGATACTTAACTGATTGCTGATGCTGCCAAACGTTTCATGAACATATGAAGCCAGGTAACGTAGAAAATACAAAAGCTCGGTTTTCCACTTCCAATCTAAACTAATATGGACCAAATTTTCAGTTCTAACTCAGCTTTTTACGCTCGGTATCGCGGTGTAGCTCATTGTTTATTCTTCCTAATTCTCGCAAAAACGTAAATATTATTTGCAGTATTTTCTTTTACATGTAGAGTACGGTATACTATTATATGAATAACTCAGGAATTAAAACTTAAATAAAAAACGGAACCCATGGCGATAACAAGCGTATAAAATTGAGTTAGAACTGAAATTTTGGTCCACATTTGATTAGGCTGCAAGTGGACATACGAGTTTAAATATTTGCTTTGGCCACTTCAGTATCATTAAATAGCGCACGAGCACATACACGCTCTCTCCTGCTCTCTTTATATATATATATATATATATATATATATATCTTACAAACTCTCACTCTCTCTCTCTCTCTCTCTCACACACACACACACACACACACACACACACACATATATATATATATATATATATATATATATATATATATATATACACGCACACACACACACACACACAAAGGGAGAGAGAGAGAGAGACAGAGACAGACGGAGAGAAACTTCGAGTAAATCAAGATCAGTAGCAGGCGCCTTCAAACTGGGCGGTGATGCCCGCCACGAGTGAATGGAATTGAATGCTAAGGAGAGGAGAAAAGAGTAGTAACTTTAAAGTTGTAACAACTTTCTTGCTATGGTAATTAACATAGTACATGCTATTCCAACATCAAGCGAAGAGAGGGCCAATGTAGCGGGTTGACCGTTCAAATGCTTGCGCGAAAATTGCACACTCAAGTTTAAACTGTGAATATGTGAAACATTTATTTCTCTTCCTAAAATGAAACTATAGCTTTTTGAACACAGAGAAATAGAATATTATTACATATTCTATATTTTAAAGTGATTGAAATAATTAAATAATTTAAGAAAATCGTGGTTGTACAAAGGGACAACACTGCGAGTATTCGCAACTTTATACGTGTGACTTAGGCTATCTTTCATTACGATGCTCACTTAGTGTAAACAGAATATTTAAAGTAACAAGCTCTTTCCACAGAAATGGAGAACATGGGGGAAACAAGGGTAACTCCAATTTAAAATATATACTGAGTACGGAAATACAATGTTAACTAACCCTCATATGAGCAGAACTGTGGAGAGAGTGCAAATTAAAAAAAAAAAAACAGATTACAGTATATCGCCAATTTGTTTTTGGGAAGCCGTATATGTCTGTAAGACATAATTAAATTTTCTAAGATGATATCTCAATTAGTGCTCAATGTTGCTTGCCATTGTTTTACCCCATGCTATTCAAGTATGTTTCTTATGGATGTCCATCCTATAGGAAAAATGATTCTCTTTGAAATAACTTAGAAACTGTAAACAAATAAGCACTCCTCTGACTAATTTATTTTACTCATTTTCAAATTATGTGTTATATAGTGGTGCAATCAGCTACACAGGCAAGAAGGGGAGGGACTTTGCATCATGATTCTATTTTCGACAATTCTGTCCTATCCATAGTTTGCAACACTGGTATGTGTATTTTACGTATGTTGTTTACCGTCACTAGAAAATGCCAAATAGTGATAACACGACGTAGTACCATTTGAAAAATTTAAAAGTTATACCGGATTGGCAACAATGATAACCCAGTGACACCGTGATTTCCTCCTTATATTTACTATGTTGTTAGAAATAAATTTCTGCAAACGATATTTCCATTCAATACTTTTTTTTAGATTTCGGAAATGCGTGTTGAAACCCAGTGCTCGACCATTCTGACAGGTTTTCTTAGGATACTCTTAGTATTACCAGGTGAATGCTAGTTTGGTCCCTTAAGTAAGGTTCTGGGCGCGGGAATTGATCGCGCTATCTTCTCAATCTTCTTCCGGCTTGAGTCACAAATGCATGAAGACCAAAAGTAAATAGATTATAAGGACAACCATCTGATATATTCTTGCTTTGTGTTATAATCTTCCAAGGTTGACGTGCACAGGCATAGGGCAAGACAGTGACAAAACGTTCTAAGAATCTCCGTTAATGACAAAACTGACCTACATTAAAGCGAGTATTTTAACCACTAGTAGTGAATTTAAATCTATTAATTTCTAGCTAAGTTCGTAATAGGGTGGAAAAGAGGTTGATCCTCGGTAGTTAACCAAAGCATAGTTTGTAGGTTTCACGCCAGTATTTGCCTGGTGTAACTGAGGTAACCCTTTGAAGAAACCTCAATCAGGATGATCGGCCACTGGGATTTTTCCTATGAACAGTGGCAAAGTGGTGGTGATGGGATTGGTAAAAGAGTGCTCAAGCAACTTTTTCACGTGATATGCATTATTTGTTAAATAAAAAAACAAATTGATGGTGATATGAAGGTAAAAAGAAATTTGAGATTTACATTTAACTTAGTCGTCATATGCATATCAGAGAAAAACATGTGTTGTGATTTTGTTGCAAATTTTTGTTTGAAAAATAAACCTAACTTAGATGTCGTTCTGAAAAGTTAATAAACTCCTTCAAGACAGTGCAAATAAACAAATTAAAGTATATATATTGTTCACAACTTCCATCGAAGAAAGGAAATCAAATTACATCTCTGACATGAGAGCACAAAAAGTTGAATTATAGTGAAACGTAGGTTTCCAATTATCCGAAATCTTAGGTTTACTGAGGCGATAGTTGATAGTATATAAATCAGTGTAAATCAAATAATTCCGTTCATCTGAGAACTAGATTAACTGGAATAATATATTTAAAACTATGTATTACTATAAATATTGTGTTTTTACTATCATATATTTGTACTTATTTACAGAGGCAAAGACAGATATAACTGAAGCTATCAGATACTTCTTTCTTGTCGGTACGATTCTGCATTATTTTATTGCATTTGCTAAACATATAATATATTAAATTAATCAAAATACGTTTATAAATAATTAAAATGTACTTTTTTCAAAATTTTTTAATAAAGATTTCTGGAAACGAGGGGAGTATGTTTGAAGTTTTAAGGGCCTTCTCAGTTTTTTCAAGCAATACGCCATGGAATTCTATAAAATGTCTCACACTCCGATTGTCTTTTTTAAGGGATGAAAGTAAAAAACTCTAGGAAACCAATTAGAAATCCAGGAGTGTTCAGAATGTACAGGTACTTTCACGATGATTCAAAATCTGCCGTGGAGATTCCTTGCATTTTCATTCTATAAAATATACACGTCATATGAGCGTAAAGCTAGATTATTCTGTCTTATTTATTACTGGCTTGTGCTTTATATCTTTTGGTTGAGTATGTAATCGAGTATCTAGCGTACAAAGTACTTGTGTATTTATCGTATTTTTTATGTAGCGTTTTTATCGGATTGAACTGTCGTTTCTTTCTAAAAGTAGGAAACGGTACAGATAAATTATATTACTCGGGTTTTCTAAATATGATTTCATTTCGCGATAAATAATGACATAAACTCTTTGGATTTAATAACTCTAAGTTACAAGTGTAGCCGGAGAATACATGTTGGTGATTATATCAGTGAAAGAGTACTTAAAAATATTTAACAACGAAAACAATAACTATGATGGAATTAACTAGATTTTTGGTAAGCAAAATTATGAATCTACTTACTAATGCGCACTCAATTTATAACATTTGCTGAAATATCTTGCTTTGTACAAGTGCGATTGCGATTTGCTAAAGTAACGCAGCTTAGGTCATCATATTTACGTCTGAGCATTATATTGATCTTATCTCCTAGTACATTCCTTTGGAGATAAAACAATATAATCCCCATCCGTCAGTATGTCGAACTCTTACATCATTCTTAACAATACCTCTCTAACTTAGGGCGTCTGTAGATCAGGAATTACGCATTTTTGACGAAGTTACTCTTGATTAATTTTCGTCCTTGTTCCGTAGACAATTTGTTCGTTAATAATGCCGTGTACAATAAATCCTTCATTAATATAAATATTGTTCTCAGAATATGTAATTATTATTATCAATCGAAAAGAGTGTAATATATCATTACAATATATATTAAGTATGATTAAATTTTACAATGTTTAGGATATATGGGGAAATTGTATATTTAATATTTGTCACTTGGTAGCAAGATGTATTGTATGGTAATGCAATTTACGAATTTACTAGGAATCCATAAGATTGGTGAAGAAGCTTACAGCGTTGGCTGGGTGAGAGAACCTGCTGCAGACAGCTTTAGACCAATGTTAGGCTATGGGAGAGTTCAAACAATGACGAGAGAAGAATGTGTCAACAATACAAAGTATACTCTGAAAGAAGTTGCTGAGGATAATTTCTGTGGTACAAATGATGGAGTGGAATCATGCACGGTAAGTGATTTCAGGTATTGAGGCTAAATTTAGTCTATCTGTTTATCTCTTACATATAATAGAACTTAGAAAGCAAATAAATCAATTATAAAAGTGATGAATTTATTATAAACACTTTTTTCAGTATTGTTAACTGAGATTATATTTTGTGTTCTATTTTACCTACATTTACAAGTAAGAAGGCCTTGCAATAGATTTAGTGGAAGTAGTGTGTTTGATAGAATTTGGATTTTAGAGTAACTGTGTTTTGATATGCTGAAGGAAATAAGTAATCTTTGTTATTTACTAACAGCAAAACAGATTTAATTAATTACACATTTTGTAAATGTTTGCATAACTGGCAATCAAAAATAATTACGAGACTAGCCAATATATTTAACAGATCAATGCCAATTGAATATTTTAAGGAAAGTATATTGGTAAACTTGTATACAGTGTTGCATGATATTGTATTTTTGAATTTAATATGTGGTGGCTCAGTGGTAAAGCACTCATCTCTGGCGTATGGTTATCACCTGTTCGATCCCAAGGCTTTCTGGTGGACAAATATTATGTGCTTGGATTTCTCAGGGTTGTCTTGTTTACTCGCACTTTCTCATTCTACCAATTCCCCCATCATCATCGATATGGCCTCAGACAAAATTGCCTTAAAGTCTTAAAACAAAATTAAAATTGAAATGAATTTATTATGCGAGTGTAGAAATACGTACGAGAAAGAATGCTAATCCTTAGGTGCCTAAAAGAGCTAAGGAAACTAAATTTTTAAATACAATGTTAGTAATATACAAGGTGTTTCAAAAGCAATGTTAGCAATAAAGAATGAATACTTTAGACAATAACAATAACATATTTTTCCCATAACGAACTAAATCCGCATCGTTTCCTGGTTACATGGCATTCAACGATGGATCCTAAATCCGCGTCTTATAAACATCTTTCTACAAATAATGTATGATACGTTTAAATAAATGCGTTTTATTGAAGTTAATTTGTAGAATACTAAAAGTGAACACATGGGATGCTAAAAGTACAAATTTGACGTCATTAAATTGAGAGCATTGCCAACTTGCTGTAAAATATTTCTATGAGAAATCGATATGTCTGTTTTCCGTTTGGCAGATAATCTTAGCAAGCAAGACTGAAACTAAGGCAATCATAACAAAGAAATTCTTTACTAACAACTTTTACAAATGGTTCTTTATAGTGAGGTGAAACAGGTTGGGTAAAGCTCACATCCTACATTCTTTTCACTGTCGTCTTCAGCATCACTGTCAAGAATCGTGTTACTCTTTGAACAAAGCTTCTTACCACACTATCACTCAAGTTAAGTTTACTGTCACTATGAGAACTACTTGAAGATAGTTAAATTGATTTTCCTCTTCTGCCTTTCTTTCGCTTACACAAATGGACTTTTTTTCTTTTGCTCTCGTTATTCTTCTCTTTCTCGTTTATTTTCTTCCAGCTTAGCTTTTGTACAATCTTCTTCTAAGATAAAATTTCTCCATGCCAATGATGATATCACTTGAGGTGAATTTTCCCTTATCTTGGATTGTTTCTTAGACCTTTCAAACTTAGGTCCATTCCATAGTAAATGTGTTTCAAATGCTGAAGGAATGGAAGTGGAAAATATTTTTCTAGTTCATGGTTTTGATTTGTGCAGGTCTGCAGTAGCAAGGGCTGAATTCAAGTCAATATTTAGCTGGAAAGAGAGAGATCAGGTTCTGCATTGGGCTGAAGATTGATGGCCTGGGACAATTTTCTATTATCTGATGAATTTGCAGGTATTACTTCTTCAAGGTTTCCATCTGATCTGACTTCGTATGTTTCTTGAACTAAATCATTGAACACATTACGCACAATATTAGGGAGTTCTTCCTCAAGAGGAGCACCAGAATGAATAGTTGGGTTGATTTCTTCTATTCCAGAGGGCTTGGGATGAAACCTCATTTTTCACAATTCTTGCCAAACTATGTTGGTAGCCTCTTTAGCTTTACTATCAGTGAATGAACTTAGGTGTCAGAACCCCTTTAGCATTCTAGTAGGAGATGTAAAGTCATTTTAATGGCAGTACATGCCCCCCCAACACACACACAAGTAATCCTTTTTATCATCACAATTAACTCCCTTACGTGTGAGAAATATGAGCTGGAGAACAACAGGCTGGCATCTGACTACATACTTGCTAGCGCTCAGCTATTTTCTTTTTGAGTGGCTGACTACTGGATGGGAACAATATTTTACAAAAGCGCTTCACAAAAGAGAAGTTCAGTCTTTAACTCATCAATGCTGTCACAAATACTTGGAAATAACGACAACGTAGCATTTTCAGTGGTCAGGCATGACGACTGACTTTTAGAAGTACCACAGCAAAATCATGCCCAGTATTCAGCCATCTAAAACAAGATATTTAGAATGTTTCTACATTTGAATAACTAAGAAACTTTTATTCTGTGATGTTTCATTAAATGTTCTAAAACTTTCAAAGTAACAAATATTATTAAAAAATTGTAGTACATGCCTATTCTCTCCCACTCCTTACAAGAAAAATATCAAAATGGCCTCCTTCGTTAGTTGTCTCTAACTGGCCTTCACGTAGTATTTCACATTGGTTTACGTGATGCAGTCGCTGGGGGAAAATGTTGTGTTGGATATGAACATCCAATATAGAAGCTAAATGTAACTGGATGCCTATTATTAGCAACTGAAGCTTCGTGTGGCTGACTACTGGCAAAGGCTGAATTAAGGAGTCATTACCCTATTAGAGCTTCATTTTTTTCGGGCGCAGGGCCTCTACGTCAAGAATCAGAGGATAGATATTAGCTGTGGAGTTCAATATGCCATGGGGATCAAGCAGAAGGAGAAGAGTTGTGCGTGCCATGGCAACTCTGGGTTATGCCGATTCATATTTTTGTCGTGTTGCCAAGTCAATCACTTCTATACTACGATAATAATGACGTATGTGGTCACAATGTCCAGAATTAGATTCACACTCAAGAATTAGCTTTGTGAAAAACTACTTATGTAAACTGAATTTAAATATTTCATATGTTACATGTACAAAATATACATAAAAAGTTCCCACGGTTACCAATACTACCCAAATTAGAGTGCACTTGAAAATAAAATTATGTAATCACGGCACCCACGGGTAGCAGAGAGGTTAGCACTCTCGCTGTATGTATGCATTGACCCAGGTTCGACTTCCAATGGGGGTACAAGTGGTTCATATTTCAGATTCAGCTATAAGTATCTTCAGCATCTTCATCCGATGGAAGGCAATCGCAAATAACCATCGATTCACCTTGGCCAAGGACCTTCTTTATACCACTTTCTTTCTTCGAGCATCCTGGTTAAGATGCGCGTACTTCGTGAGACAAGGCTGTATGTACTGTATTTCTACTATTTTTACAAGCCTCACTTTACTTGTGTCACATACCAGTGTAGGCAAAAACAAACTTCGCGTCGTAGAACGCGCGTTTACAACATAGGGTTTACACTGGAGTAGAAGTTGCTGTGAGAGAACAAGTGAGCAGTAGTTGCACACTTTGAGGGGGAATTTTCATAAGCCTTAAAGTAATCGTTCGGTATTCCTCTTGCAAATAGCGATGTTGGAGAAAACGCCGAAATACGTCGGCTTATTTTCAATTTACTTTCTTCTTAACAACATACTGCGTTTAACCTATATATCAAAATATTGATAAGCCATTCACGCTATGCCCTATACTCTGGACAATAATATTTTGCCTAAGATAACGTGGGCGTATATGCGTGAATGCCGGGACACGTGCCTCTTTATTTTAGATGTACTTTCGCCCTACAAGAATTTGGTTTCCAAGTGGATGTATATTTTTGACGCCGTCTCCGTTTAAGACATCAGTGTTACTTTGCAGTGCATCGTCCCCTATTAACTCTGCATCATCAGAATACACGAACAGTTAGCTCAAGCCATTCAGCGTCAATTCCTTTTTTCCCCACCATTATTTTTAATCGCCTACTCTAATGCATAGTTAAATATAGTAGTAGTAACAATGCGTAACCTTGTTTCAATCCCCTGCGAATCTACGATCTGACATACTATTAACTATACGTATATGGTGTTTCTGAGACACATCTTCAATAGACGGATATATTTTTTTTATTTAATCACTCCAGAATATTATTCGGTTTTTGTTCTCTTTCGAGATAAAAATCATAGATATGAACATGTTGCAACACGTGCCATTGATTTATCACTTAACATTCAATATTTGTATGAGGAAGATAATATTTGCCAACAGGAATGCATTTTTCTAAAACCACATTGACAATCTAAATTATTTATCCCACATATCCGTGGAAGACTGTTAGCACAATACAGTAACATTCAATACTTTTAACAAGTTAAGAATCAAGAGATTTCACGGTATTTATAACAGTAACATTTACCATCATTTATATAATCCGGAATTACTACTGACATTTTAAACTCCATTGGAGCTCCTTGTTTGCGATATGGCACTTACTCATTTATGTAGTTGCTTAACTAATGTCGTTCCTATTAATTTAGTTAATATGCTTTGGATGTTGTTACTACTGGTGATTTAAAATTAGCCTTTTTTTTACTGAAATTTTGACATCTTTCACTCTAGTTTCGGGTATAGGTTTAAAATTCCTCTCTACACATTATAAAGCTTGAGACAATAGCTTCTCCACTTATTTAGAATTTTCGTCCTATCCGCTTAACGATATTAACGTTCTACCACGAGCTTCTACTATTTTCCTACCCAGTTAATCCCTTTGCATAAGTCTCAAATATTATTTGCTCTACTGTTTTTCTAAATTCTGAATTTTCTGCGTCAGTGGTTTTCTGTTTATATTTCTAAACATATATGTGACGTTGCGTTTTCCATTATTCTAGTCGTTTTCATTTACTTCACTTTTCTTTCCTTGTTATCGCGATTTTGGTTATTTCGTTCCTCTTGAAACTTAAGGTATTCTTCATCAAAAAGTTTCTTTCTCAGAGATTTCACTGGTTTACACGTCCTTTCAATGTACTCACAGCCCACACGAACAGAACGTGTCCTTTTTATTTTTTTTTTGGGGGGGGGGGCAAATTGGGATATGAGTGCCATCTGTTTGGATTTTGAATTGTCTTTTTAGCAAATGAACATGCTAAACAAAAATGTGCACTGTCCGTCCATTTGAAGCAAATATTTGTTTGACGTGTGTTTTTCCAATTATAGTTACAAACTTATAAAAACCCTAACTGTAAAAATGAAATAGCCGTATGCTTTAACAGATTTATCATAGGTATGAAATGGAACAACTTTATAATATACATGAGTTCGCTCTTCTCGGCGACACCGTACCTGTATATACCAACCTCTCATAAACTGATTTATGTACAAAACTCTCATTTTACGATTAATTTCTACCGCGTTCACTCCATCAGCTTGAAGAAATCAAACGAGAGATCGAACTTCACGCTTCGAAGATCCTCCATTTTATTGGCCAGGATGGATGTGAAAAACTGGAAGCGCCCGAAATTATTCGGTGTCTGTGTGTGTTGTGCACGAAGACCAGGCTCATGAGAGGCTGCTGTATACAAGAATGGTGTCCAAGTTTTAGAGAAGAATGAACGCATGTCTATGACAAGGCTTATCAGTCAGGTGAGAACTTTTTTTTAGATAAAGGGTACAAACACTGGTTCTTCGTTTAAAGCAGTGATGAATCAGAGTGAAACTTTATGCTGAGGTAGCAGAAGTACCAAAGTATATTTTGAATATGCTGATATTCTTGTGCTGCTCTTGTTTATCTCTTTACATTTCACAGGAAGTTGAAAAGTGCAACACCTTGTAGTTCATCGCCTGCAACGCCATGTGGTTCCATCTTACAACTTCCACTTTTTACTCTAAGTTCCTTTATAAATTTGATACATTTTTATTATGTTATTTTTTAACGAAAGGACAAATTGTATTATATTGTTGGTATTCACAACAAAAAATCAATATTGCCCTAGGAGGCTGTTGTTTGCACATGTAGACTGAAAAATTACAGATAATTAGCCTTTGTGTGAAAAAGTTCAAAACATTCTTGGACGCAAAAACCGACATTTTATTTGGGGTAGTAAAATGTAGTCTCCTCTCGTGCCCACTAGCCTGTTTCTTTTTATGTCTGTCTCCTAAAACTTGCAAAATAGGCATGGTCTTGATTTTTTCCAACTGGGGTATTTTCTTTGAAAAATAACGCCCTGTGAGTCTTTTAGCTGTGGATGAAGTTGAAGGTTGGGATTGAATATCCTTTACCTGCTTTTATCACCTACTTCAATGATGAATTCCTCCAAAGGCATGCTAGTTTTTCTGATTTCAGTTTCTTGTAAATTATGTACACTTTAACTACTGACCTTATGAAGAGGTGATAAATAACTTCTTCCACCATACCTCTGACTTTCGTTTGAAAGGGTTGTAGTTCACCATTTGGTCATTCCGATCAACACCACCCTTATTGAGATTATAATCCAGTATAGCATCGGGCTTTACTTTTGCCCTCGACCTCCTTTACATTTTACGGACACTTCCGAAGCAGTCCTTCCATGTTTTGTACTGACTACAAAAACATTCCGTTTGTCACTCCATTGACAAAGTATCAGCTCATTATTGTGGTAGAATGTCATTTTACTCTTTTTAGTTTATTTCCCCTAATTTTGTTTTGGCAAACGCTTTATGTTTCTTTCTACTGGAACTACAGCAAGTCCCAAAATCATAGCTCAGAACAAAATCCGAATCAGGATCATCGTGCAAAATATCCACAATTCCATCCACATCTAACAACTTCGACGCCATTCTCACAAGTTAAACACCAACACAAGTGCAATTACAGCTCCGTTACGACGATAACTGAACACCCACGCGATCTAAAACTTGGGGTCTGAACTACGCAGTCACAACACACATATACACGAGACGCGGTGCGAGCATCACTCATCGTTCCATTGCAACAAAAAAGAATAGTCTAGTTGGGCAAAACTTTCACTGCGGGATGTCAGCAGCCCATCCGGAAAGTGTTGAGAAAGTGTATTCTTCTCTCCATAAAGACGTAAATTTCGAGGTCCAAAACATATGTGTTTGATGGTAACCCAAATTATTTTGATTTTTATCTTAGTGGTAAAAATGTTATTACTAGTGTTATGATTTTGCAAAAAAGCATAAATATTTTCCAATTACGGACATTAATTCAAACTAACGTGAGGAATATAGAAATATACAACTAGGACGACATGAGGGGTCTAGAGTCCCTGGTCTTATTAAACTACCTGAAATAGATGAACAAAAATTTGATATTGAGCCAGGGGATAGAATAGTTATTAGTCATCCTGCGCCAGCAGAGCCTTAAAATTGTTATTAACCTACTTTTCATTACAGGTTTACAATAAGAATACGAACATGAAATTAAACAAACATTATATAATGTCAAAATTTATTCGTGAAAAAATAGCTAGTGAGTTACATAAACCTGCAAGATGACATTAGCCTCGAATACAAGTTCTAAGTAAAAGAATACATGATCTTTGGCAAGTAGGTCTTGTAGAAATGGATTGTGGAAATTCAAAATGCTTATCAAAAATTAATCAAATTTATAAGTATTTTAAGCTTATTAAAAGTTAACGGTAATTCATACATTTTCAAAATTTGCTTCGGCTATTTCTGTAAAGATTAAATGTGGAAAATAAATTACACAACTATTTCCCTATGTTCTCAAAGAAGAAAACAGGGCTTCAATTTTTTACAAACAGATAGAGGCAATGAATTTTATAATTCAGAATTTGAGAAACTAATGAAACGAAATAATATTAAAAAATGTTCCACCTACGGTAATGTAAAGGCAAGTATCGTTGAAAGACTTAATAGAACATTGCATAATTTAATGTCGCACCAATTTACACTACAGGGAAATTATAAATGGGTTACTATTTTGCCTGAGCTAGTGCATAAATATAATAATAAAAACCTTCTACCATAAAAGTGAAACAAATTGAAGTTACAAGAAAGAAAATTTTCAAGATTTAGTATCAAACATTTATTGTAACACATTTTCTCTGTCTAAAAGAAAAAAATAATAATTTATAATGGGTGACTATGTGAAAATTAGTAAATGTAAAATCCTTAGCTTTGACAGAGATTTTAAACGTAACTGGAATAGAGACATTTCTCAAAATCCATAAGTTTTCCATAGTAATCCTCCAACATATCACCTTGCAGATTCAAAAAATGAAGTAATTGAAGGGCGATTCTACGAACACGAATTAAAGATAACAAAATTTCCTGATACATATTTGATTGAGAAAGTATTGAAATAAATAATAAAGCCTATGTTAAATGGTTGAGTATTCCATCAAGCCATAATTCTTGGGTTGACATATGTTCAATAATATAATAAAACAAACATGTCGAATATAGCACAGCATGCAACATGTTCAAAGGGTAACACATTTACAAAATATAACGGTGAATTATTACCAAATAATATTCGATATTTGATTAGAGGAAATTCAGAAACTTGTAAAACAACACTTTTAATTGATTATTTTATTTTAAATCCTGGGTGACTTGATTGGAGAGGTCGTATTTTGAATATATTTGTAAATAGGTTAGAACAACCAAATTATCAACAACTTCAAGAAATATATAATAAAGCAGAAATCAAGAAAAAAACCTGCAACATGTTCTTCATCAGGAATTACATTACAAAAATGTTTAACAGGGTCTGTTGTCATTTTTGACGATTATATACTAGAAAATCAAACTCAAATAAGAAACTATTTTACACAAGGATATAAAATCTGGATTGTGTAACCGCACTCGCCCGATATTCGCTCGGAGTTCAAACAATCTTTCAAATCCTGATTTAAATGAATATCAATACAAGCCTGTGGACATAAGCGGCGTCCTTGATCGCTCACAACATGCGAACTAATAGGAATGAGTAGTATGTTGTGCTTAGTAAACTAAATGGATAAATTAAATCAAAATTCCGACAAGTTGATTAACCAGACAGAACAACTTTATTTTCCGTAATTTACACTTTCGAACTGCAAGGCTGAATAATTAGTTTTCACAAACAACTAAACAAAATTATTGATTTGATTTTATATTGATCAATTCCTCAATTAATTAATTAATTAATTAATTAATTGTTAATTGAGATTTCAACAGATAATTCGAACGCTGTTTATTTTTAAACCATTTATAGATTTCAAAATGGTGCCTCTTAAATTCTGTAGAATAAATTAGAAATGACGTACAAGATAAAATCAAAACAAAAATTTTGTTTAGTTGTTTGTGAAAATGTAAAATATTCAGTTAACCTAAGGACACCCTTCCGATTACGCGGAGGTGGTATTTGTCGTACAGCAGAAATCCTTTCCCTATCTATTTGGATATTTTCACCATCTACCAAAAACCCTAGGTAAATTAACCGTTTCTTCCAAAAAAATGTTTTATCAGGTGCAATTGTAAGACCACTTCTCCTTAAACGGTCTAGTACCATTTTTATAGCTGCGTAATGCTGTTCTTTGTTCTTATTAAATATCAGGATGTCATGAAAATATGATTTAACACCAAAATCCTCAAGATCTCCTAACAACCTTTCCATGGCGCTTGCTAAAACAGAACTCCCCGTCTTAAATCCTACTGGGACTCTCCGATACCAAAAACACCCTTTCGGAGTCACAATAGTTGTTACATCCCTTGATTCTTCATCTATTTTCAGCTGATTGTAAGCTTTACGGAGGTTTATCTTACTCAACCAAGTACAACCACCTAAATTTGCTAAACATTCTTCAACACTAGGACGTGGAAAACTATCATCAATAATTTTATTGTTGACTCCAATATAATTTCCAACAATCCTGTACGAACCTCCTCTGTTCTTCACGAGGAAACAACTAGAAGGAAAATCAGAGTAACTCGTTTCCTCCAAAATTCCCTGTTTAATCATATCATCCAAAAGACCATAAAATATTTTGCTTTTGTTCAATGTAATACTGAAAGAGTTCTCCTTATAAGATTTCTTATCCTTTAAATAAATCTCACATTTATAACCTTTAAGGCATCCTACCTCATTTGTAAGAACATCAGGGTATTCATCCCTAATAGCCTCAACAAAATTTTAACCTCAAGTCATAATCACACCAATTGTCCAACTCAACTACTTTCTGACTTGTAGTATTATCACAGGAATTATGTTCCAAAAACTCTGTGTCATCTCTCTTTGTGTCACCATCTTCTTCACTAGAATTCATATTTTTCTTTCCACAACATCCACCGTTAATTATATTCTTCGTCTGGTAAAAGCGTTCTGAAAATCCATAATCGAAATCGGATGACCATTCATCATTGTTATCCCTTTCTTCCAAACCAGGTAACGCAACATTACCAACCATTTCCTTTTTCTTAACTCTTCTAGTCTTCCTTGTCCGCTGAACCTTTGGTTTCAATGTTTTATTGGAAAAATAGTTTTTAGTTAGTTGAGGAGCACCAATGTTTTAAGCATCTAATTAACTTTTTTTCTGTCTAGAACTTGTTCCCCTTCAATTATATTCAACTGAAGTTGTTTTTTTCTAAATTCTTCTAAGTCTGGAACTTCAATGTTGAATATTTTTTTTCCACATCGTCCATACTGCACTTCAACATCTTTAAATTTTACAATCTCTAAACAACGTCGTTGTTTCAATATATTAGATTCAGTTTTCATTACTTGAAATAAAACTGCACTCAATTTCGACGACGAGGATAAAGACGATGAACAATCATTTAAACCACCAATCAACAAATTAGTGGAACCTGCATCGGAAATCCATCTTAACCCTACTTTCTTCTTAAAATCCCGTAGAAATAAACGGTCATGAACAAAATCCAAATGTCGTTGCATTAATTTCAAATATGGAATTCCCAAGACGGCAGTTCAAGGCAAACCCATCCACTATTCTGAGTTCAACAATAACCACTTCTCCGGCAACATTCACCTTTAAGTTCAGCACCTGATCAGAAATAAAAAGTTCACTAAACGCGGATCGAATGTTAACTTCATTCACTTTACGAATCCTGTCTCGATGTAAATTCAAGGAGTCAACAAAACTTTTCGATACCAAATGAAAACTGCACCCAGAATCCATACAGAGTGACTGCATACTATTTTCCACCCATACATTCACGAAAGCAGCTAACTTCATGTGCATTGTTAGCAAATGAAACATTTCGACCTAATTGATTGTTAGAACATCTATTAACAAAAGGTTCTTGAAATCTTATGTTTCCTTGACGCATCGTCGGAATAACCGATATTTTAACCAAATGTGTACTAAAATTGTACGGACATTGAAATCCAACATCTCCCGAAAATCTACTGTCATAACCTACAGAATTGTAAGGTATATAGTTACTAAATTCTCGAAAACCATGGTAGGGTGACCTTACATTAACCTGAATGTAATTGAACCCATTATTAAAAGGCATATGTTGTTCCACTGGATAACTATTTCGCACATCAAAAACTTCAAAGCGACTGGTATGAGGAGGAGTTAACTCCATATCGGATTTACCTATTTCGCCAAACCGAGAATCTACTAATCCAGTACGATCTATGGTACTAAAGTCTTCCTCACTAATGCCGATTACAATAGAATTTTCCATGTCGGAAAAGTACTAAAAAACAACACAAAATACACAAAAATGACAAGTAACTTACATGTAAATCTACCACCTACTCAGCGAGAACTCAGTCAAGAAATTTCACAATAATATCCTAAAGTAAAACGGAAAAGGAAATCTTTAATTCAACAAAAAAATGTTAAACACCAAATACGTATGAAATATTACCTTTATTCTGTAGGTTATTACGCAATTTAACTTAAATCACGAAGGAAAAGAACTGGGGAAGCCATTCTTCCGATAGACAAAGTTAAAAATTAATCTTAATTTCTTATTTCCTTTCTAAACCAAATTTAATTTCCAATTGAATCAAGTCCGGATAATTTTCGAACCACAAAATATATACAAAATTGGTTTTCAATTACAATTAAATTATTAAATTCAGAAAGTTGGTCGCTTCAAAATTTTAAATTTTCGAATCATATCGTTCTAAATGATGTAAAACATCGCACGTAAAAGAAAACAATTCGAAAAGAGGCTCTAACTCCCTCAGAAACCTAGCATTTAAAAATTTTCTATTTACCCCTAGTTACCCCGGTTTACCATATGCAACAAAAAGTGTTAGGTACAGATTGATTTAAATGAGAACATTATATTGCCTATAATTTTTTTTAAAGGCATTGATTGAAGGCACGCGGCAGATAAACATTTAGTAATGAAAGCCTTCGATCAAGTTGTTAGCAAAGATTCAAGTTTAGGGGAATGGATGCTTTTGGTGTTTTATTAGCAATGAATACAAAACAAAATTGGTTTGAGAAGTTTTGAGAATATAAATATATAAAAATTACAAGCATATGAGAATGAAAGCAAAAGGAGTTTCATTTCAAATTCAATAACCTTAAAAATTATTTCACAAGTTTATGATATATTAACAAAAGATCAATCCTGCAAATAAGGAAAAAACGTTTAAAATTGTCGTAATATGTCACTTACATTAAATATTCCACAAATGAAAAAAGTTTAAAAAATCGTAAAGTTAGTTGGTTTATATTCACTATACCAGCCATTTTCGCTGCTTTACGGGCAGTTGGGAGTTTGGCAGATGGAAGTGCTGTTATCGCAAGTCTGTTATTGATGCCAGAAAATAAAGGGGAACTTGAAGAACAAGAACGACATAATGAAATCATTGGATCTTCAATTTTAACACAGAAAAGTGGACAGTATTAAAACTCAAAAATAAAATTATGAAACAAAACTTTGCACAAAAACTGTCCTCCAGCACACTCAAAGCAAGTAGCAGTTATGACCTGCAACGTTTATCTAAAACATTAAATATTAAATATTTTCTTGGGGTTCTTATGTACGATAATTTATCACTATTAATGTATCCACAAATAAATGAATGTGTCATTATTAACTTAGATAAATTAAGTAATAGTGGAACACTTTTGATTTGTTACTAGAAAAGTGGTAATATTTTTTATATTTGATTCATTCGGTGGAATTCCACCAAAATCATTGAATATCTATCTCAATTTAAGTTTTAAACAACCATTAATTATAGAGTATAATAGTGATAGAATTTATTAATTTGATAATATGGTTTGTGGACACTTGTGTAGAAAATTATTATTTTTTGTCAGATTACCCTGAGGAAAGACCTGTAAAAGCGATTTCATTTAAAAATGTATAAAAATATAGAAGAAAATGTCAGATTTTCATACTTTACCCATTGTTTTACTTTTATTAGGAACCTATTTTACGTTTAATATTACATAATGAAATTCCTAAAAATGATTAAAACATGAAAATTGCTGTGATTGGGTTTTATAGCATGTATTTGATTCCAAATGTAACATTAGACAATAATTGCTTCACATATTATGAGAGAAAATGGATAGTATCAACTGGACAATTTTATGCGAGCACATTCCTCTTGCATAAAAATTATATGACACATCGAATGGTAGTTACACCATGATCAGAAAAAAATAGTTTGGGGACAATTGGATATTTACTAGGTTTTAAAAATGAAACAATAGTTGAACCAGAAATTAAACATGTTGGAGATTTTCTCCCAAAATGTTTACTCGTTGAAACTTTTAAGATTCATTGTAATCTATGGTATGTTTGGTATGATTGTGGCTGAAGATGATTATCCACATAAAGAAACTGACATTATTGCTACATTTAAAAAATAACTGAGTGTCTTTAACCAATTGTTCATGAACCAAAATATACATTATGTTTCACAGTACAATCAAGTCATATTAATTGTAGTGAAATTAAAAGTTTCAAATACAAATCATTAACTTATTATTTTTGGTGCTAAATACAAGCGTTATTAAACAATTAATAGAATAATAAAAACATGGATTTTAATTAAAATTATGAACTTCAGTAATTTCACCCTTATGGAAGGACTATTCATAATTTAAATGAATCCAACCAGGATTTAGAATTAGACTTTAGTCACGGATTCTTTCATAAATGATGCCGAT
>JAGDQP010000348.1:94764-106955 GCA_022664845.1 Lepisma saccharinum
AATAATGATAAAATTGACTATCGAGGAATTATGTCAATCGCAATTGCTACACTAAAATTATCAAAACCTGAATTTGAATAATTTAAAATGGGTCCACTTGAGACCAGTGCTAAATTGCCACGAAATGAAAATACAGTTATACTTCCATTGCGTTCGCTATTTGAATTTTCAGTGATTATAAAGAAATTATGTGTAAAGGTAGTCTCATAGTAACATTTAAAAGAAACTCTAACCATGATATAATATTTTTTCGATAGAAAACAAGGAAGGCCGATGGAACACATGATGATGCTACATTACCACATCCAGCAAAATTGAATATTAAGTCAGTGAAGCTTGAAATTCTTATTGTAGAATATGAAAAATCATACAATTAAAATTAAATCTTATATATTAAAAAATCCTCGAACATATTAAATCTTATATATCAATGAATTCAGTACGTACTGAATCAATGAATTCTTACACGTACATATTCTGAATTTGATATTACTACATTATTTAATTCATTACATTTGACATGCCTTTTTTTAATTCTTTTATTCTAAACTGACCGAGATGTTGGTAATCAGCAGAAGGATTCTAGCAAATTTTATTACTGTAACGTAAAGAATATATATTTGAAAATGGTAGAAATGAAATTTTTCCTAGATAAAATTTGAATCTTGATAGTGCGAATGACTATTATTTTAAGCTAAATGAAAGTTATACATCCTTTAAAGTAACGCAAGGTAATACAAATATGCTTTATTCTTCTGAAGAATTTATTAAAATACACCAATGCATATGTTGAATACTAACAAACGAAAATATGTAACAATTAATGAAAGAACAAATATTAAAATAGTAATTGATTTTTGTGAGGCAGTTACTGCAAACACGATGTGTTATGTGATTTTGGTTGCATAGATATCATTTATATATGATAAAAAAGAACGTTTAACTGGACAATTCTAGATAATAAATAACTTCCCCAAATTATTTACATAAATTATTACATAAATTGAATAGCAATGTAATTACTGTGTCCAAGAAATTATCTCAATTAGAAATTAACAAACCATATAAACTTTTAAAGTTTGATTTTATTCAAACAAAATATGGAAATAAATTGTATGTTGTTATTAATGACAATAAACAACAGTTTAAAGTTGTAATACCCGAAATATATCAAACGTTAATTGACAATCATGATATACACATGCAAATTAAGTAGATATAACAATGTATTATGAAGAACTTTCAAATTTATTAAATAAAGCAATGCATATAATTAAGATTGCTTATATGAAATATTCATTAAATATTTGAATAAAATAGATATATTTGTAATTTTTTTTAAGAAATATTAAATACTTTTTCAAAAACCGCATACTAAATTTCAGTGTCTCATTTTTGTCACATTTTAGAATTTTGACCCCTCATATCTTCTTAAAAGTCGATAAAAAAAAATATGTTTTCGCTCTTAGAACGATTAATAAACATATATGTTTAAAATATTGATTTCTTTCTATCAGAAGAATGATAAATCGAAACGGTTAGAGATAGAGCAATAATAACAAACTTTTGTCCCCCTATTAATTAACCCCCCCCCCAAACTAATATAAAGAATCTATATTGATTTTTACCAAAATGTTCAACTTTGATGCCTCATATCTCAAAATGAATAAATATAAGTTAAAAATAACATTTTCGCTCCTATCATCACTGAAAACATATAAATATAAAATTTTTAAATATTGATTTTTTACCATAATTTTGAACTTTGCACCTCATATCTTGAAAACGATTAGAGATAGAGCAAAAATAACAAACTTTTGTTCCCCTATTCCCCAACCCCTGCAAATTATTAGAAATAATCTATATACCAAGTTTCAGCCCCTTAGGACAATATTGATTTTGTTTAATACCAACAATACAATACAATTGGAAACTTCGTTACAAAATAACATCATACAAAATTATATTTTTATATAGGAACTAAGAGTAAAAAGTGGAAGTTATAAGAGGGACACATTTATTTTGTAAGAGGTAAGATAAGGTATGATTAAAATAAGCCGTTTTTATAGAGGAAAGGGTAAATTATAATGATGTTATATGCATAGAAAATCTTATAGAGGGGGAAGATTATGATTTTCCAGAACCTACATTACCCTACTACTCGTAGGGCCTCTGGTTCAATTCCCTGCTGTACCCAGTGATTTTGTCCAAAGTGAGAGTCCGGAATGGTGACCATCCAGAATCATGATGCGATTGGGCAGCTGCTGTGAATAAAAGACACTGTGAATAAAACACAAATGAGAGCTTCGGCTCTGCCCTTCCAACACGTCTGGTAAGTGTGGAGCAGTAGACCACCTTCTTTCTTCCAAGAGGGCCCTTATCCAGTAGTGGATTGACTATGCCTGTTATTTATTATTATTTCCCTCCCGTACTCAATATATACGATATACATTCCCCAATCTGCCATTGGGGAGGCTCCTGGTTGGCATCCAGTAACTGTTATGCGACCTGAATATAAATAGATATTTTATTTGGAAAGACATAAAATTAAATTTTATGTTACCAGTACTTTGATTATTCTAATACTCGTTGAAACATACATCCAAGAACTTGCAAGAAATGGAATTATTTCGATTGATTTGGTACTTTAAAGAATGTTTCATGTTTGCACCTGTATTTTATTTCCCCCTCCATTAATTCCGTTGCAATATAAATCAGATAAGCCAAAACGAATATATTGAAAAGAAAATTGTAAACAATTTTGAAAGTGAACATCAGTCAATGAAAAACCCTTTCAACAAAAAACGGAATGCTGAGACCACACATAATTGACTTGTACTGGTCTGGTAAAAGTAAAAAGACATGTAATGGTTGTGCACATAATATGTACTAGTTCGGGAAGTTTGAACGTTAATTACAAAATTAGATCAATCGGTCTGAACTCAAGTTACCTAATAGCCCTAAACATTAAAATGAATAAAAATACTCAAACAAAACATTTATTTAATACACCGTAGCTTAAACTCCTTCAAAAGTATATTACAGTTTACGTAATACGTTATGATATATGATACTAACATAGGAACCATGATGATGTAAACATAGAGCAATTGAATACTAACTTGCAAAGAGACAAATAATAGTCTCCTACTTGTGTTATTAAATTTAAAGCTTTAAAGAACATAATAAAATGATTATATACAGTGAATAGACTACTTTTTTAGCAGACGAGACCAAGCACATATCAGTATATTTATTTATGTGAAAGTCATATTCACTCCTCTGTCTACACTTTCATAGATTCAAATCATAATATTTCATCAGGCTGAAGGAATTGCAATATTTGCCTCATAGTTATAAATTTAAACAGCAAATTTTACAATATAAAAATCATTTTCCCTTCCTTAAAATTTCAAGTCAATAGAACTATCCAAGCAAGTTTAGGAAGCGTAAATAATTATTGCCAAATTTACCTACAATCGCACGCATAATTAAATCAAAAACAAAGTATGTACATGTGGCTATTGGACAGATAAGTCTATCGACTGCAAGACATAATGATAAACAGTTAGCTAATTATGTATGGAAACTTTTCAAAATAGCATAACATTTCATTTTATACCAATATGTACAGTAATCTTAATATCAATTCTTAATTTTGTGCAAACCTATTTCATAGAACTTTTGCGTACCTAGTTATGTTTTAATTTGTTTCTTTGATGTGAGTATCTCATTATTTCATTATAAGAGTCTACGTAAGATGTTTAGAAATCCACTTCAGTGTATTAAAATGCAAGATTACATTTTAATACTTCACAGAATAGGTTAGGTCTCTGGGTATCCCACTCACAACTCTTTTGCTCTGCTTGTATGCTATGGTCACATAGTGCTCTTGTTCCTTCGTGTATTCTGATTAGTGAGCCAGCTGTTGTTGAGTGTGTACTTAGAGCTCTTCATGTAGGGGTGAACATTGGTAGCTGGATTACCAACTGTCAACATATTACTTTGGCTGCGAAATGTTTTAGAGTATTTTATAGCTGCAGATTTAGGGATAACAGTTTAGTAAAATAAAAATAAAACGTAGGTTAAAACATTTTCTTAATGGGGCACTGACAGTACATACTATACTGCGATGTTTAAAAAATTACCTAGGCTGTGTAGTTTTAAATGTAAGTTAGGTTGTATACGACTCACAAGGATTCAAGTAAGTTTCAGTCTCCGAAATTGTTGTTTCATCATTATAAAACTTTGTGCTTCAACGGCTTTAATAAAGTATCAAATCCTTCCGCAATCTTGTCTCGCTTGGAGATATAAAGAAACGGTATCGACATTTTACTTTTAAGAAAATCTCGTCATAACCGAAGTAACGCTTCAATAAATTACCTTAAGTGGAGGATATATGAAAATAACATTAAATAACGTATATGGGACAGCATGTAAGCAAGCAATTGACTAGCTTATAACTCAGAGAAACACATTCTAGAAACATTGTCTCAAAATACCCATGAAACCGAATTGAGTAAGTACCCTGCCCAGGTATCTAGTACTGAGTTTCGAAATTAGTGGTTAAGGCCGTAACTAAACAATAATAAACATCAAACAGAATGAAGATATCTTTAAAATGGCCATGATTTGATCAGAACTAATTGGGAAGAATTTCCTAAAGACTAAAAAGTACACGTTTCGTAACTAAACAAACAGTCCTTTTCTCAATACGTAATGTGAATTTAAAGTGCGGACATTTGTCAGTACGAGTAGCACGCTCATGAAAGAAGTGTTCACGTTTAACTCGCCTTGCGAAGTTATTCCTTTTACTTTCTTTCGAGGATCTGCCGCATATACCAGAATGGTATCAATTAACGAAGCAACAATGGTGGACGTACAAAATTTCACACAGTATATCGCACAAGGATATCTTAAGGTAACCACGGAGTGGCCGCAAAATAAGCACGTTTGCTTACTGCGAGCGTGGGTCCGAGTTGAATTTCCCCAGGGTCCATTGAATAGTTGTTCGGTCATAATTTACCTACGAACTGTATATTCCGTCTTGAAAAGTTTACTGTCTTGTTTAGGCGTCAAGAACACTTCCATCAATATGTATAGCTCTAACAGAATTTTGAAAATATTTTAAAAGGACATGAAAAAAATTTAAAAGTTAAAACACTTGGCTAATAAAACGGTTATATTAAACAATATAGTTTATGTATGGAATGTGCCCATCCAGGTATAATATCCTTATCAATGCATTTGCAGGAGACTTATAAAGTTATATATTAGCATGTCTTACTTTCGTGAAGCTACATGATTCCATTTATTAAAAATAATTGACAAGAGTAAATATCATTATAACAAAACTCTGTTATAATAACAATTTCATTTTTCTAAATAGGCTTACTAGTACTCGTAAGTTATTTCTAGTTTTTAGTTTCAGTATGAGGGAAGCTCTAGTAATTTTTTGAATCTGTAATGATATCTTAGTTTTTGTACATTAAGTATTTTCGCTTGTCACCTTTTTAAAAATAAATAACTTGGTGGATATTAGGCATGAGTGTAATTGCACACATGTCCTTACAGACATTTAATTTACATTATCATAATGAATTTATATTCTCACCGAAATAATTTAACATTATGACATAGTTTTCACTTCTTTTCAAAAAACAAATTTATGTAAACATATGTTCTGTAAAAATTGTATTAACATCAAACGATAAACTGCTTCTACTGTAACTCTAAAAGCAATTAAAGTTGCATCATAGTATATTTTAATTGCTTATGAATCATGAAATCGATACGTTAATATGTCATTGAAAGGTATGCATATATGTAGATATAAATATTGGAGAAGAATACTAGATGCAATATTTGACATTACTAATTGACTGGTTTTAGCGATGAAGCTCTTAAAGCGAATCCAAACTCTTCAGTTAGGAAGTTTTATTCGGTTTCACGCTCAATAATACACAAATGTGTCCTATTGTTATTCAATACCCACCATACTCTATTGATTCATATCTAGTACTTAGGTTTGAGCTTAATACAAATCCATGTGTTCCGATGATTGTTTCTTAATTAAACAGAGAATAAGCAAAATGCTGTTAAATGAAATTTCACGCTTCTGTTTTCATTCTCAGGAATCCAAAATTGATATATCCACCTTGTACAAAACAAAGTACGAATAATTGTTTAGTGAATCGTGGAATGTTCTCAATGTTGTATACAGTCGATGCCAAAATTAACTATGTTGACCAAAATAATTAACAGTATAAATAATGGAACATGTTTATCAAATAAGGACAAAATTAGGGTTTCATAGGTATAACCAGGTAAGTATAAAGAATGATTTAAGAAGTAAAGATGTACATGGCTGTTGTTTCTCTTACAATACTACATTACAAAAACATTACTTTTCTCCTGTCACTGCTTTAATTAATTATGCGTCCTCTATTGCATTAGAAATGAGTGTTTTAATGTCTATACGAAGTTTAGATATCTCTATTTTCCAAGATCACTGACAAACATTCAATTATTAGATTTTGTTCCCTACATTGTAATATTTGAGTCAGTTTACATTTTCTCAATTCATTATATGATATGTGGAAGAGACAAACTACTACACAATTATACACTTTAGGGATTTTACAAAATAGAATAGGCTTCTTGTGTTTTAGTAGAGAAGGGAAATCGTTAAAACTAAGACATTTTTCTGTACTAGGACGGGAATTTCAGTATGCTAAAACTTGTGAACCATTTACTTAGATTCATGAATTCGAGTCACGTGAAAACATAATTGTTAAAAAACTTATTAGTACTTTGTGTTAAATACATTAAATAAAACTGGCTGGCCTGTTAACAACGTAGGTACTTAATCTTGTAAATTATAATATGAAACTCTAGAATATGGAACTTTCCTTTAATCTATTTTTTAAAATAGTTATTATAACGGCAAATTAATTTCGAACACTTTTTTAAAAAATCGTTATCAATATGATTTATATATTCTGTACTTAAAACTCAAGTATACCCTACTTTTGCACTTTGATCAAACTTAGGTGCAACGTAAAACATTTCTATACTCAAATCGCATCCACACACAAGAAAGACTCTATTGTTGTATATTCCTATGATTTCCTTTTTAAAGGAATTATGAATCTTATTAACTAGGAAAACCCATTTTATACTTTCACCGACACAGAAAAGGGTATTCCAAACATACAAATTTATGCATGGAATTAAACTTCCACCCATCAGTTTCTTTTAAACCCTCCATTGTTGTATATTCTCAAGAAACTATAGAATGTAGCATGAGGTGTCTAAATAGAATGTAGGTAAGTCAGAAATATAGGTTTCTTCCCTCTGAGTAAAATATACTGCCGTTTCCTCATTTTCATTTTATCAACTCACAATTTATCAACTTTTATCAGCTTACATGTTTTAATAATTATTTGAGTAATTGCGCTTTTCTGAAAAAAAAAATACCGCATTATTCTACAAATACAGATTAAGTTGTGTCCTACCTAATAAGATAATCTTCGTAATAGTAGGAAAACCATGTCCTCGTCTTGCTCTCCATATAATATTAGGAAATAGTATTGCTTGTGATTTAAGAAAACAATTTTTGTCATCACAATAGTACGAAATTTTATAGTGTTACTTGACCGTGATTGCTCTGTGAATTTTTTTAAATTTCTTTAGCACATCATTCCAAATGATATCGTAAATAATATTGCAAGATTCTAATGGGATTTTAGATTGTGTGATCCTTTTTAATCAATACTCTTCACTTTGAACAGTTTTCAGAATTTTGAAGACTGAGTTGAGATGACAATGACGAAAAGAATCACTATCGCAATTGCATGCATTATCATATTAATTGAATCGGTACGATTGAAAATGGTGAAATTCCAAATTTTGGCCAAATCTAACTGAGATGAGCAAGTTGATCCTTTACTTAGGATATATCTGATGGGCAAAAGGAGAATAATATTTGATTACAATTAATGCAAATGTTGGAAGTTGCATCTTTCAATGAGATTAAAAAGAATACTATTCCAGAAATCTTATCATTTTACCTCATTTCATGACAAATTGCATGTTGGGGTTAAAGACATATTCAACCCCAACCCGAAAAATACATTTGTGGTTGGGATATAATAATATCTAAAATACTATACACTTTTTGCATTGTTTAAGTATTGGCTTGATGTTTAAAATTCACTGTAAAACGCCCAACGAAATCGTAAGAGAGCACTCAAAATTCTTTGTCAAACTTAAGGAAGCTTCTGTGATGTCTTCTTTAAGAAATGATGCAACAAATTAAAGAAAAATAATGCATACTAATGAGTGGTAGATAGATAGTGTCCAGTACTCATGGGAATTATGTTTTCATTTGTTGCAGTACTTCAAAAAGAGCAGAGTATTTACCGACATTCGAATCAACTACCCATACTAAATCACATATCATTATCCACATGAAAAATACATTCGTGGCAAAACTGGCTTCACCAACATATTTCTGGTAAAATTCAAGCCCAGATATATACATTACATGACCCCCTTTCCATTACACATAATTGAGCAACATTCATGATGGTGTCCATGACGAAAGTACTCTTCAACCCAAACTGCATTCTGCCTTGGATCCATTAATATGTATTTGTTTTCCATCCTTGAGAGTATGATAAATAAACTTTTTTTTGCTTGAAATTGCGAGTAACATTATTTCAAGTAGGCAATCAGATCGAGAAACAATAGCAGGATACAAAAATTAAGATCAGCATACAAAACTCAGTTTGTATGTCAAAGGTAGGTATTTCCTGGACGTTTCCTGATGTTTTCTACTCCTCTGCTAAGTTTGATCAAAAAGCGCTCTGAAGCATCGACAGAGTTACTTGTTACAACTATCACGTACTGAGCTGAACTTACACTAATTTATTGAAACGTATTTCTAAAATAAAAGGTATCCACATCTTCATAATTAATCGTATTGCTATGCTGCTATCAACGTTCTTATTTGTCCAATATACGAGTAAATTGCTAAACAAGTAAAATAAATGGACTTTTAGAGATAAATCTATGTTTCGTTTTTCAGTGAGATTAAGAGTATAATATTACACAATGGAGCTTCTTCGTTATTTAGAGTTTTGTAAATTATAGTGCACTTTTTGAAATATATCAGTAACGTAATACATCGTTTTTGTCTCTTCTGAAAAACTATAATTACTGGAATATTATCATTTCTGATTTCAACGATTCAATTATCGACTATAAAAGTCAATTAAACATTACTTTTTCCTGAACAAAACATTACTTTTCACTCAATTATTTTCGAATGCATAAACTGATGATGTCATTATGGAATATACCACTACAAGATCATAATTAATGTGATCGGATTTTTGATATGAATGAAAATAGTAAATTGTCTCAAATTTGTCATATCAATTCTTTAATCTGATTTATATATATTTGTTTTCCAGGTAGAAAGTGGAGGCACTTTAACTGTGCAGGTACTTCAGTCCCCTGTTACTATGGAACAAATAGGTAATATTAAAATGCTCCATTTGATTTACTACATTACACGAATTATTTCTACTACATCCTAACTTTTAAATAAATATAGCTAATTCATTTTAAATCTAATAGCAGTCATCCGCTATCTTCTTTCTCGATGCTTATAGCGTTTACACATTTTCAATATAAATTAATGCTTCCACGTAAGTTCATCTGTATTTGTATTAACAACTTTGCAAAATTAGTGTGAAATGAATTTGCCCTTATCCTATATGGCATAGTTAAATATTGAAATGATATTTCTTTCTCATACATAAACTTGATTTTGGTACACATGATTTTCATAAAGGTTAGTCAATTAGTGTGCATTGTCGCCCGTCACGATTCACCCTTAGCTGTTAAAATCCACACATATGCCCCTGCCGGGACTCAAACCCGGGACCATCCAGCCGATGGCCTACCGCCCCAGACCGCTCGGCCACCCAGACGGCTCACTCTCATACACTTATAGATAGGTAAATTGTGTCGTAGCCTTTTCATTATTGCATTTAGTAGATAGCTGAATAGTACTTGGCTAAGAAATGTACGTAAAAAATGTTGTTTAAGGTGCATACATATTTTTTTATATTAAATGTGGCTATAAACAAGTATATAGTCATGTAATGTACATGTGATAATTATATATATAATTATGTATATATATTATATATATGTGTGTGTATTAAAATATTTATATATATATATATATAATTATTTTAAGCAATTAATTAGGAAATTGGTAATCAATATGATATTATGAAACATTTATACATGAAATAATTTTATTCTTTTGTAACAATAATGTCTCTTACAGCAGTAAAACGAAAATCTGTTTCTTTGTTTACTTGTTTATTTGTATGTATGGATGGATTTAGAAGTATTTCTACATAATTTTACGCAAGTGTTTCTTGGGTTCCGTGTTAGATTACAGATATATTATATTTCACAGAAAGTGACTGTGTCTATCTAATTATAAAAATAATAATTAAATACATGATAACAATGAAATAAATACATTGACAGAAAGTTCCTCTTCCTTCCATTGTTGAATAGTTACCATAAAGAAGAAACGAGAAATTTACATTGGTGGTTGTAAACATGAAATATGAACTTAATTTTATGTACATAGAGGATGAGAAGAAAGTGCAATACGCTAGGTATGGGTAACTACAACTTATGATAGAAGTTGTAGTAGTTGTTGTAATTGTAGTAGTAATAGGTGCAGTACAAGTAGTAGTTGTTGTAGTAGCTGTAGACGTAGCAGTAACATTTTAAGAAGCAGCAGTTTTAGGTATAATAGTACTGAAACAGTAGTATAAAATTGTAAATTTTGTATTTTTGGACACCTTTTATTAACTTCGGCCAGACTCCATTAACTGTTGTCACTAAAGTCCACAAACGACCATGCCCTAACCATGATTCGAAATCGAGATATTTTAGTCGCTTGCTTGTCGCCCCAACATACACGACTACCAGGTCGAATCTGTAGTAGTCGTTGTTGTAATAGTAGCAGTAGAATAGTAAGTATTGTCAACTTATTTTATTTACCCTGCTCAAACTACCGGATGGTTTGGCTAATTTTTCATTAACACAATATCTTCTTTCATTGTTTTGTCCTTTTTCTTTTTGATAAGCAAGTTTTTGGTCCAAACCAATTAATTTTCTTTCTTACGTTTTGAAACTTTTTACTTCCTTTACAGAGAATGCGTAGATTTTGGTTCATACACAATATTACATATAACGGTAAGAATATATAACTGTGCCCTTTTAGGTGTCTTGATATCATAGGTCGAGTTATTATTGAGAAAGCGTCTTTACCCACGCTTTGTCCGCCCTTCTGTCCGTGTAAACAATACACGAGATAAACCATAAAGGTAATTGAGGTAGCTTTCGAAAGGTTTTGACAAGCATAGAGCCGCCGCAATTGTTTTGATTGGTGCAGTTGATCAAAAGACAGTGGTGTATCTAACCTATGTTTTTAATGTATATTGCAATATAGTGGGCAATATAATGTATACTTGACTTTGTTATACACTATTTTTCTCTAAGCCTAGAAGATAGGACACCCAAATGACGTAGAGTGAGTGATGAGTGATTCTGTGAATGTGCGCGTAAACGATAAGAGTTGGAATTTTCTTTCCTTTAGCAAATGTCCTGGGTTCTGGAAATATATCTATGATTTCTTGTAATATGTAACAAATAATAATTAAAAAAAAACTTGAAAGGGTCGCATTTCAAACATTAAAACAGGGAACCTAGAATTATGTTCGCTTCACTTGTTAAAAATAAACTGAAAGGTGCAATTTAAATTGACCAGTAGAAAAGATCCTTATCGAATATGGAGAGACGAAAATGAACTTAGAAACCTAAGGTTGTTAGATAATTATTTCTTTCTTAATGAATCGAGTATTCTATAGAACACCAATATTAAACACGAAAAAACAAAAGAAAACGTAGGTGTTGTATCAGATCTTAAAAATGGGGAACAATACTCATGCTTTAGGCTTATAATTAGTTAGTAGCAAAATATATAAAATGCGTTGCGTGCGAAGGTCCAGTAAATGTGATTTCTCTCTCTCCTCCATCTCTCTCTCTCTCTCTTTATATATATATATATATATATATATATATATATATAT
>JAGDQP010000348.1:107355-173833 GCA_022664845.1 Lepisma saccharinum
ATACTGTCTTGTAAACCCTGAGAATATTCAAAATGATTACAAATAAGCATTTCGTGACATTATTTATGGATATTTTTCCCGTTCTTAACTCTACGATCTTTTTAGCCATAATGTACAGTATTTACTTCTCATACTACCAGTCTTCTTCAATGTTGTTCTAATACGATTAATTTACCAAATGATTCTTTCCACCTTCTAACCGAAGTACACTCTGATTCTTGTACTCCATTACATAATTTCTCCATGTTCAAAATATTTTTTGAATCCGTGCGTACTGACATTTGCGATTTCCTAAACTTTAGCTGCCAAATTTAAATGAAATAGGTTTTCACACTTTTTCTCCGTATCATTCTCTACATGGAATTTGTCTTCCTTCAACATTTCTTCTCATCTTATGTAAATCTCATTTACTTTATTTGATGTATCTTCTACTACCTCGCATGGCACTATAGTATCATTAGCTTTTGGTAATATACCCGTACTCTGATATTTGAATTGTTCCTCACATAACTGCTGAAATAAATTATTGTCCAATATTAGTTCAGATGGGTAATTCTTATCCACAAATAGTATCTGCTGTATATATTTTCACCAATATATTGACGTTAACTTTACCAGATAGTTTAAAGGAATCCCATTCCACCTTAAAGTATTCCATGCCGATAAATAAGTAGAGGAACATTTTCTGTGAACTCTGGTATGAGGACAATTTCTAGTGAAGCAACTTGCTCCGTTGTCTCCCATAGACATTCCATGTCTATCTCCTATACTTACTTTTATCTTATTGTCTATACCTAGTGGCAGATCTAGAAAGGAGTCACGATGGGTACTCCTCAAGTAAAATTAAGTCATTTGTATAGCATTATTTCAATAATATATCTCAGAAGAAGCAGGTAAATTCAATTTATGAAGAATTATCCTTTTCAGAGGGTAGCGGCGTTATTTATCATGACACCACTTAGCAATACGATGGGAAATATGATAAATGTGTACTTCAAACTCACTTAGCGAAAAAAGTCCCTGGTCTATTCAACCTGCACCCATCCTCAAAAAATTCTTGAATCCACCAATGTATATACCTATCTATATGATTCCACATTTTCACATTCAAGAAAATACAGAAAATTTTCTCTAAAGGGCAAGTTCCTTTTTGCCGTTATTCTCTGATAATTTCTCTATCGAAATTCTTGCTCTACTCCACTTAGAGCATATGCTACTCTAGCCATTCTTTCCCCAGAGATGAATTAATCCATGGTATAGTAATTTCCAGAAGATAAGTTCCGTTACATGTTTTCTTGTGTAAGCTCTCCGGTACTATTAACTAATTATACATTGATATATTAGATTTATATTTTTTACCTCTCTACGAATTCCAAGGCCACTTGCTTGTAACTTTCAACAATTATCTGTTTTATTCTTTCTTCAACTCTTACCCCCTTTATTTAATTTTCTCGTCACTTTCGTAATGTCTAAGAAAATATAATGTAAATCTTTCCAAAAATAGTTTTCTTGAATAAGCTTAAGCATGCGTCAACATAGTTTCACTTAGCATGGTTATCTGTACACGTTCAAACAGTTGCATTACTCTGATGTCCTTCTACCACTTTGACACGTAAACAATTATTACTGTGTTGGTCCTTTCTCTGTTGTTGTAGACGTATGAGCAATTATATGACTGATATTCCCATCAACCAAAGCATATTTACAATAATGCGCAAATGCATACTTTAAGAAGATGAAATTGCAATATGTTTTTCTTGGCAGCGATTTTTTCTTCAGGTTGTATTATAATTATTTGTGTTATATGCATGACGTATAATTTCTGCACTTCTACCAAGATTCTTCCCGATGGCAGCTACATTACATGTTGGCCTAATTAATCTCTTCATAAAGGTTTCTGAAATTAGTATGCACAATGTTGCTTATTCTCAGATTTCGCCACTATGACCCTTACTTCAGATCTGCTTGCTTGGCTCATTGCTTAAACCAAGTAGCAACTACACATGGCATACCCTTATTAACACCTCCTGCTTGATTTCAAGGCTAGCCACCATTACATTTAGTAGTTTAAATACTTCGTTTGACATATACATTCGCGCATACAGAAACGCCCATCATGATGTATACACATTTCTCTGTATCTCTTTTTTCTGAATTTAAGATCATGATTATATCCAACAGGAAATTATCTGGCACTATGATGAATAATTTCATCAATAGTGTACCTAACTAATGCACATTTCATTGAGACACTGATGTTTGTTACAATTTTACCAACCTTCGTTCTTTACCTTCTTGTTATAAATTTTTAAGTGCAAACCAACTTTTGATTCAATTCTTTGTTTGAGATGTTTGCGTTCACCTATTCCCATATAGCATACATAAAGTTGATACACAATATTCTATACAACGGTAAAATATACAAACCGTTAGATCATTACAATTTCTAGAATAAAATATGTAGATCGTCTGACGTAAAATATGGTCAAACAGTAAAGCAGAACAACAGTAAAATATGTCACTTCATTCGTGTGCACTTCATTATGTCCAACTTTCTAATACTGTTAACTTTAACCTCCTCTAAATATAGTCAACAGGAGAATAACAGAATTTTCTGGTTTAAAGCCACACAAAAATTCAACAAATTATCACTTTAATATTAACGTTTTCTTATGTAAATATACGGACAAGAAAAATATTGTACATAACATGAATCTTCGATGGCTTTAACCTACTGGAAACTAATTTGTTGATACTTTCTCACTTCATTTCTTGATTGAATGTAATAAAAATATACGAAATGGTATATTGGAATGTCACTCTTTAGTATGGGGAATACCATATTTATATAATTATTGTATTGCACAAATCATAAAGAAAATGATATTAAATGAAAACTTGATTACTTTATTAAATGAATAGGCGTTTATGAGATTTCGAAAACACTGTTTTTCACTTTTTCATATATGAAGGATTGCAGAGTTTCGCAAACTTAATCTCACTCATCATCTTCGGATCCAATAAGTTAACTACACTGATATCTTCCTAATATTGTTCCGTTATGCTAGAAGCTACTTTTATTCTTGTTTTTCGTCATACTGTTCAAGCGCTGAAGCGCTAGCCTACAAACAAGTCTAGTTGATAAGAATGTCGAATACATTAGTAGCAAATTATATTTAACTTCGACATTGTGCTGGCTGCCAAAATTGCTGTGGAATTTTCTCTAAATTGTATACGCTATTTACCCAAAGTGACATTATCACTGAAAAAAAAATACTGTAAACTTAATACTTTGACTTTCAACAACGCCAATTGTTAATTTATCAGATATATGCACATTATGTAACAACGGATAAGTTTTAGGAAAGTAGTATTCTTCTTTTGTATTTATACTCATTAAAACTACTGAATCGCGAATAGCACTTGGACGTAGACAAACTACCCGCTATTAGGAGATGTCTTCTACTTAGAAATAGAACTATACATTTTCTAAACCTGGCATAAATAATTATAATATGGAAATGACGTATAAACTGAATTAAGCAGAGTAGTTTAATCTATAAATTACTAGTGCAGTGTACTTACAGTTAGAGTGTGTACAAAAAGCTGTATTCCAGTACAGTGCTGTAATGACGGGAAATTTCATTGAATAATTTCGAAACATTTGCTAAAATTGATTTATCTGCAGTTTAGATAGTGTTTTAAGCAAGAGTATATACGCCAACCGACTTTCAATGTTGGAAGAAGATTTTAAGAAATCCTTTGTACTACCACATTGTATAATATCCTATATTTGCGTGTTGAAAGATATATATATAATTTAAAGGTACCCTATTCAAGTAAGAGAATTCCAGGATAAATGTTTTTTTTCCCTTTCTAAAGGAATTATATAGGTAGAAAATAAAACTTTTAAATATTTCATATCTGTATAAATTTCGATATGTAGGTAATACGTGGAACTGTACAAAATAAAACAGCACTTACCTTAGCCAGGATACAGGATTTTTAACATGTCATGTGAAATCACCTTCTTTAAAATGAGATGTCAGTAAGTAAGTTAATTATAGATTTCCACGAATTTACCAGTTAAAGCTAAGAACACACACGAACGGAGTATTGTTCACGTGCAGTTTCCAGGGAATTTTTTTGTGAAGTACAACAATGAAGTAACTTTATCCTAATATATTATCGTACCCAACAGCAATCATTAAACTTTAACATATCAGATTTTAAACAAGGTGATACGAAACTAAAAGTGCAATAACGAAAAATCAGAATATCGGTTAGTTCTCTCATATTACTATATGAATGACGTTGTAATAAAAGAACGCAGACTCGAATTCTGGTGAAACTGTAAATGACATATTGATGTAGATGAAAAATATATATTAATATGTTATTAGTAAATGTGACTACAATATTATTGTCAAGCAACAGGACTACGGAAACAATAGCCGACCTCCGTAATCATACAGACTAAGCTGCTGAGCCACCGTACGTCAGTTCGCGAGTTCGAATTTTTTTTAAAACATGGTTGCTTGCGAATTTTAACAGCATTGCACTCCTATCATGAAGACAGCACGAAAACATTACTTACAAACATATTTTATAAGGAAACAACAATTTAATGTTGTAACTTACAGTATTTCAATTTATTTCAAGTGTAAGTTGAAAATATTTAAATCTATACATACATTTAAATTTATCAAATATATTTGGTATTTGTTTGCTGTTACGTTTCAATAAGTAAAATTGTAAGAAACGATAAGTTCGTATATCGAAGTAGTTCTTCTAACCATGTAATGAAAACTTACTAAGCCGCTTAGTACAACACACATCTACCTAAAATATTATACAACTCTCCCAATCTTCATAGACGACGTGTACCGTCCGTACGTAATTAACAATATGCGAAATTTGAATCCATGCGGTGATTTTATAGATAAAGGTCAAACTCTTAAGTAATAAAATATTGAAAACAAACGTTTGAACTGGTTATCAAAGTGTAACAGAAATACATACCTAAATAAATTAAAAATTAAATGTATTTTGCATCACATATCAAGATGTAACCACGTTCAGCACTACAGATGTAACTAAATAAACCTTCTCATCTAAACAGAATTAAAATATTTGAAGCAAGAAATCAACAAAATATAACGCATTCTACTCAATATAACCTGCAACTATTTCATATATTCTGTCGTGGCATCTTTTCTGAAATAGACTAATTTGTTATTTTTAATAAGAGGCTATAATGGTTAATAAAGTTTACATACTAATTTACGTACGTAAATGAGATAAAGTTTATTCAATTTAATGAATGTGTAAAAAATTAAAGCTCAGAAAATTAGTGACAAATATTCATTGCTCGGTTTTATTTACGATTATTGATGAAACATTTACACCTAAGTAAACAAAATCTCTTAAGCACAGTTGTAGAGCTTGTCATGTACGAATAAATCTTAAGTGAGAATATTCAAAATCCACAATATATATCACTGTTCATAAATACCTATAGTTGTTTACTAAGAATATGAAATCACAAATCGTATTCTTTTATTAAAATCAATGAATAGGTTCAATTCATTATAAGTACTAAACCTAAGTCATTACTAGTTTTTCTCTTGGCATTTATGGTACCAATCTCATCCAGATATTTACAATTCATTGTAAATGGATGAAGGTTTATACCATATTTTTAAATAGACTTAATAATAGATTTTAGTTTCCAGAGTTATTTTCACCCATAATATTTTTTTTCAAACTATGCTATTTCATATTTCACGTGTCATATCCTAGCCTTAATAACCACTTCCGGTCCTTAGACATTGATTTGATTAGAGATTTACAGGATTGATTTACTTTAGGTCATGTAACTCTATTTCGATTATCGCACAAATAATCATCTAAAGTTACAGTTTAAATTCTGTATCAGTTTCTTGAGAATCGTAAGGTTCTCCTTGAGGCACAAATCTAGTGAATTGCCATTTCAGTTCAAAGACTAAAATGCATTTCTAATAATGAAGTCCTTTACTTTATATATTATGTGAATGGGATGACCGTCTCTGAGGGATCGTAGTTCATTTGGTACGGCGTTGGTTTAGCATTCTTAAGATCATGCGTTCGGGCCCACTAGTAGGCCATTACGGCTGACAATTTTTCGTGGTTTCTCTTCACACCAAGTATACGTCGTTGTTGCACTTTCACAGTGAGAGGTAGGCTTACCTGAAACAAATAAATCTGAAGGAATAAATACGTATAATTCAGTTCATGGAACACGGTCCTGGTGGAAGCAAGTGTAAGGTGTTAAATTTCTATGTCAATTTTTTAGTTCTGAGTAATATTTCTCTCAAATGTTACGATACATTTCCCATTCTTCTTCATTGTAGAAAGTGTATACCAAAATTGTTATTGCGAGAGTGCGAAATAACCTAATGTCAAGCAACCCATGCACCGTAATATCTGGGCATATCAGATTATAGGTAACTTTTATATGTGCCTTAACAGCAATATTATTGTTCTAAAAGTTTCATAGTGACATCTAACTAATATGATAAGATGATACAATATCCACCCTCTTAATAATTTAACCAAATAACGTGTACATATTCTGAAGACGTGTGATCAAACTATTTTCCTTTGGCTTCATAACTATGACAAGGATCAGTTTATCAGTATGTGTTGTGCAGTTGGATTCGATTCCTAATTAACTGTGACCTATTCGTGTTACATCTGTATACTACACTGAACTCAGAACCTCTATAATATACGTTACCTTTCCAATTTCCTACATCCAAGCTCAAATTCTAGTAATATAGCACTGAAGCTAAGAGTTACGATGGTGCATAATCTCCTCCACATAAGATCCCAAACAACCAAGCCCTTAAAATCATTCCTATATGCCTAAATATTTCACATTCTAAACTTTCTTCACTTCTGTGAACCTAAGCTAAGGAATTTCAAAGTTCACTTGAACTGTTTTTGACAAATGTTGAGTTGAATCAATAAGTTGTGTCAAAATATACACGATCTTAGTTTTCTGTACTGATTCCATTTCCTTTTCGATGGGCAGTGATGAAACGTACGTAAACTACTTTTACAACGTTGCCGCTCTATACAGATTGAAAATACACTAAGTGAGGTTATGAAAACAGTCGAGATTTCACATACTCAAGAACTGGCACTGCTCGTTCCCTGTTCCAGTTACATCCGTTGATTCAGTTTCCCTTTTGCGTGATTTCATTTAAAACACAGTAAGTGAAACACAAAAATCCAACAAATGTCATTTGAAAAGCACAAGAAGTAACTCTAACATCCAAACAAGTAATAGGGTATCTAATTTGCGATAAACATTGCAGAATCTGATTTGTACAGTGCTACAATTCATCAAATATGAAAGTTACTATCTTGTTCACAACTTTCAAAGACTGTATTTTGTACTGTTTGGAATCCATTCCCATATCCTAACAGTTTTTTTTTCCTGGGAATTCAGGGAATGTTTCCCTTCGTAACTGCTAAGAAGTGGCGCATTTGAGTGCCTTATAGAATATTAATCTAAGTAGTGAAAAAAAACAAGGTTTCATAGAATATAATTAAATTTATTGTTTGTAGTTGAGTTGCATTTCATTTACTGTCGTTTTGAAATTATGACTTAGGCCTCTTCTTTCTTGTAGTGTTTATGTAAGATTTCCATTGAAATAACTACTAGATTAGCGAGTGTAAGAAACGGGAGCTTTCCAACTAATTTTCATTGTTAACCAACAACCATATTTTATGATTATTCCTAGCATGATTATTGCACCTTATTTTGTAGTCTTTTCTGATTGCGACAAAGATTCATTCGTTGTCGTGTGAACAATTAGATCGAGATGGAAAATTATTTGAGTAAACTTTGAAACCTACAAAGACCTACATTGCAAACGGGTAAGTCATTTCCATTACACAAATTATTTATTACTTATTTTGTTATCTTTTGCACTTTAATTCTAGGAAAATATATTTGCTTAACCATTATGACACATATTGTCAGATGGGTTTATATCTATGTGACTAATAAATATAAAACTGATCAACTGTACCAGTTATGAAGTTTTTTATTTCTCATTTCTAGGTATTGTATCGCAAAGCGTTGGATGTGCTGACCCAAACTACCCAGGAATATATGTAAACGTATCATTTTATTCACAATGGATAGATGAGAATACACTCGAAGGAAGATACTGCAGGTTTTAAGGAAAGAAAATACCACCAGCATTGTTCTGTAACTGTAACCAAAGATTTTTCCTGTCAAATAAAAATAAAAACGTATAATGTGCGTTTTGAAATTGAAAATCAAAATTTCCGAAGTAGTACTTATGTCAGAGGTCAATTATTTGAAATCAACTATCTATATGTTTTACATATTCCGAGCCTTAGTTCTTCCGTCATCTAATACATTATTCCTATTTGCTTATAAAGATATCATATAAAGACCTAATGAAATCAAGTTGAATAAAATCACTATATTCCTCCGTTACTTAAAGATTATTATTAATGCTCGCGTGTAATATAAGTATTAACTTAGTAATTTCAATTATTTAAGTATGACATTGTATTTATGTTAGTTTACATTAAACTACATATACACTTATTTTATATATGTGTTACGGACAAAGCACGAAATCGGTCAATTTGAAAAGTGGCTGGGTTCTTCACACCTTGGTGCATTGATGTGGCCAAAGCCCTAAATAATGTGCAGTTGTAAATGTAATTGCGTTCTGGCGGGTTAAAACGCGAATAGATCAATGCAGTCTGGCCATTGTTCGAAGAATCTCTCAAATTACGTGATTGCGCACCGGAAGTCCCATGGTTGTAGAACGATTTTATCGTCTTCGCTCAGTGTAACCCGAGTGGAGTTCTACACTGAAAATCAAAGTACATTTTAACTGCACAAAATGTCCCGATTAAAGTTTTCAATATGTTCCAATTTTACCACGTTTTAGTGCATAATATATACAATTTTCGTGAAATCAATATGAAATACAATAAATGTTTACTGCACAACATATAACTTTTGGTATACTGATACCTAACTCATGCACAAAATTTCACTTAATAGTGGAAAATGTACTAAAAGTAACCTTAATACGTACTCTAGATCATGTGAACTTAATGTCTGGAAAATATGCACTAAGGGTAAAGAGCTAATAAGGAGTCACATTGAACACACGACAAGCTCACAATGTTTCATTAGGTTCACATAAAGTTCACATGCTTTCATATAAAGTTCATTTTGGTGAAGTTTTGTGTGCTTTTTTGCTAGAAGATTTTCAGTGTATGCAGTTTTTTAACTTGGCGGGAAATTTCCCGAGAAAGAGGGAAATTCATAACACTGGGGAGAATTTTCGTGTACATTCGGTGGAAATAGGAAATTCTGCAAATTTCTCTGACTTATTTTCTTCCTGGCCATTCTCTGCGCGCCTGTCTGTCTCTTTCTCATCCATCTAAACCGTACGTTCTTGTTCCACTCAATAGCACACGCGTCATACAATTTTGTCTAAAAAACAAAGATGGGACAAATGATCCGAATGACAAAACTAGAAAAGTGATCATCGGGAGGCATAGTAGTTTTTCAAACCGGTCATATTTACCGTCGTTCAATATACAATAAGACAAACGTGTAAATTTTCATTCGAAAGGGAAATTGCAAGATTCAATTAGTGTAAGAATAGATTGTGTTTTAGCTAGGAGAATTCATTTCCATTTGCGAGAAGAATTGTGTTTTGCGAGAAGAATTACTTTAGTACTGAAAAGATGTAAAGGAAAGTCTGTCATATTTAGCTATCATTCAACGTTCTTATAATAAGGGTCTCAAAAGTAACCCAATCTGATAACTGCAAATAGTGTAGTCAATGAACTTAACTAAGTGCAGAGAAAGTTTAAAAAATGTGTATGGAAAACCGCACGCAGCAACAGTCAGATTTGAGAGTGTAAACCGAGATGTTCAGAATATACTTCTTACTTGGATGCAGAAAAATAACATAATGTACTTTGCGAAATTGTTACGGTTCATATACAGTACATAAAAAATCGTTGCTTTCATCAAGGCTTTCACTACTTTTTTTTCAACTTTCTGCAGAAATATTAAAGAGGCTTGCATCAGAAGACTAGGAGAAGGCTGAAAATGAACGGATAATGCATTACGCCAAGCAACATCATATAATACTGAGAAAAGGACTTTGAAGAAAATCACTGAGAACGAATGCTGCGAAAGTAATCGTAGAAGGAGCACAGAAAACTTGCAAGCAACTAATGACGACGGCTGTTGTGTACTTTGTGAAAGATAATTGTACCCGGCCCATTAGTCCTTACTATACAACCAAACAGGTCATGCTATTTGAGATGCATTAGCGGAAGCAAATGAAGGATATGGAAGCAAAATTAAGTTGTAATATATGCAATAAGAAACAAGGTATTCCCAAAAACGGATCTCGAGTTCATCATAGTCTAAACTCATAAGATCAAACAATGCTTCATAATTCTAATAAGAAATTTCTTTGAGGCTGTGGGAGACAGCATTAGCATTTGGATACTGGAAGTGATTTCTATAAACTAGGAACATAATTCGGATTTTTAAAGCAATTATAAACAAGAAGTGAGTTCATAATTCTTAAAGAGAAATTCATTACTGTGCCATCTGTTCCGTATAATATACTATCATTAAGAGCAGCGTCATCGAAGTCAATCCTTAACTGGAAATCAAGGATATATAAGGTAATTCTGTATTAAAAGTGAATCACAAGTCAATGTAAGTGTAAACAACCTGATAGGTTACTTAAATCGAAATGTCATAGGGGCTCAGAATGTAGAAACAAATAACACTTTTCATCCCTTGTAACTGATTTTTAAATTGTCATAATTACATATCACACAAAATTATGAACACAATGTTATAATTTGTTCATATTGTTTTATGTGTTTGGTTTCACTTTGAGAAGGATTTTATCGGTATTTACATGTTTTATGCATTTTGTATGTATCCTGAAATGTTCATACTGTTAAGATATTTATATGTTCTTAACATTTGGGGGATATGTTTAACTTTTAAAAGGACTTAAAAATAAATCATGTATATTGTACGCATCATTATAGCAAACAGTTTCGTATGTAGTATTGTGTCAATTTATAATGATACATTGTAATTACAACAATTATATCGGTTCATTTAAAGTTACTGTAAAACGCCAATCATAGCACACAATCATCGACTTTTGATATTCGTCTTGGTGAATAGAAGGTAAGAAAAACCAAAAATCGAAAGCTCACTGTTTTCTATCTTCCCTTCATTCATATGAAAACTAGAATAGAATCACAATTTCAATGGTAGTTGAGTTAAATTCAAGTTTTAGTGACACTACTTAGTACTTACTTTGTCCACGTCCATATAACCATAGCTAGAAGTGGCCTGCCAAAGTCCGAAGAAGCGTTATACTATTTCGGACTTCTTGCTGGAAAAACCTAGAAGTGTCCGTCGTTCATTTCGTGAACTGGCTAAATTTCGGACATTGGCCATAACATATGTATATAATCCCTGAGAAGTTTAAAAAAGTGGTATAATTATCGACGTAATAGATATCAAATCTAAAACAATTCAATTCAAAGTATGTATTTACGAACGTTTACTGCAAATATTGTTCGATATTAAGCATTATTGTTTGCACTTATAATAATAAATCTCTACAATGCATCTATACAGATATTTTAAGGAATTGGTAAGTGTCCAAATATTTTAGCAAATAATATTCAAGGTACGGAGCAAATAATTAAATAAATGTCATTTATTTCTAAATATTGTTTGGAATACAACGTGACGCGCTATTTGAGTATGAAAGAACGTAAGCATGGGTAATATAAAAAGCGTATCTAATTATGTGTCAAAGAGTTTTAAAATCTATATATTATAGTTCCGTCATTCAATACAGTTGAAGATCTGAATTGAAAAACGCCCAAATCTACCGGAGTATATTTTTCAGGAGGAACGAAAAACAATCCAAGGACTTCGTATGCTATCCTATTTAGCGTAACTTGTTTTGCTTTAAAATGGTTTCTGTGATGGGATTAGGATGTAACATGTATGCAAGTGGATAGCTCTTGGAGCATATATACAGACGAGCAGAAAAAATGCAAATACGAAAAAAGTGGATTTGAGATGTTTTTCAATTCAGGCCTTCAGTTTAAGTATTGCCATCTTCATTTAATCATGTTACGTAGAACTAGACAAGAAGAGATGTATTTACATTCTATTTTAGTAATGGTTGCAGAACAACACATATTTTTGTAATTAGTTACTCATTCATTGACTAAAAATAACATATTTTTAATTATAATATTATTAATTCATCTTGTTCGTCATAATACCAAAGCTGAAGTATTTCTTTCGTTGGAAATATATACTCATAAAACTTAGGCCTTGTCTCCACAGTAAAAGATTTATTGGATATAAGTTTATAAAATGCCATTGAACAAGACAAAGACTACGCATTACTGTCATCACGAAAGTATTTTCATTGAAACTAACCACTTTTAAAGCGCAAACAAGGTAGTTAATTCTTTAAAAATATAGGAATTTAATTAAATTCAAATTATTATCCAGCATTTTTAATTTGAATAAGTGTGAAATTAAGTGACTGATGAGGGTTATGCAAATGTAATGACTGTGTTTTTGACAATAACAAATTTAAGTGATAGATGAAATTTTTAATGTGGATAGAATTTTAAGGGAGAGGGAATAAAATAAATTTTTAATTAGAAAAAAGGGTGTGAGTGATTGGACAGAGTGGGCATAGAATAACGTTCTGATGTATTTCCACATGGAGCAGTTTATTTGTGTTTTAGAAAAAACAGTTTTACAAAAACAAAACACCGTAACCATGTCCAAATTGTTACGCTCTACATATTATGAGTACAGTGCCAGTATATAATCCTGTGATGGTTTATATGTTGTAAAATATGAATATTGGGAAGAGTTTACCTAAATTCTTGAGCAACTACTTACCTCGGAACGTTGTTTGCTCAAGCAAAATTTGCCCTACAAAGATTTGGAGTACCAAAATTAAAGGTAGTCATTTATACACTTCATTCCTTTCTGAAAGATATTTGGTTTCATGCGTTATTATTTTAGAACCTAATTTCCATGACACAATATAATCAAGAAAAACATCATCTTCTTATTTTTTATATTCAAATAAGCATGATGAGTTTCAGCCCGATTTTCATACGTGTAGTATTTGCTTTAGAGTAATGTTCGCTATTCATTAAATGCATCTATTTTCTACAGTTTCTTCCACAAATTTTACTTTAAATTGGACTTATATTCACCTTTTGCACTGTCAATTTTTAGCTAGAGTGTTACGGTTATCGCTGCTGATATTGTTCATCTTGATTTTCGTATAAAATTATTATTTGCACTTTCATTCATTTAGAGAGAAAGCATATCATATTTTGTGTATAAGTACCATGTGTCCGAAATATCAGAATGATTAGTGGCATAACGGTATCGCAAAAAGTGAAAGTCAGAAGCAATCAATAATAATCAATTTTCCTGGAATAGATTCTATAATAATTGGGAAATCAATATATATATTTATTATACTATAAATTCATCTATCAGATGAGCTCTGAGAAAGGATACCTGAATTCAACACAATACAGTGTACGTCATGTTGTAACACGTTACGACCTCTGAGGTCACATAATGTGAACCTTTCAACACCTACGAATTGAAATTATGTGGGAGGGTACTTTTCTATAAATGAAAAAAATCGTATAGAAAAACCTACTGGAGTAAAAGAAAGACAATAAACCATTTTCATTGCACTTCTACAGAATCTTCAACTATCTAAATACTATACCCAATTCAATGAAGTTGCTCTAGATTGTATAAGGAACACTTTAAGAAAAAGAGGTAAAATATTACAAAAAACTAAAGGTAAGAAACACTTCAAAATTATCCTGATGATTTTCAAAATTAAAATCACATATTAACAATTTCGTTGATCCTTGTGATTACAAAGGAAACATTAAAAATAATAATTAAAATTGTTTATTAATTCCTTTAAGCAAAAATATATATATATATAATTTAAAGATTACATATTAGTACCAAGCGTCTCCATTTAAGTCTGTTTGGTATACAAAAATACTCTAAATTGTCAAGCTATTACATTTTCTCTTATGTAATGGAACGATACACACGAGTGGATTCCCATGCAGAATTTGAACATAACATTACTGTTTACGGTAATAAATTCTGTAAAATATTGTTTATTGAGAAATGAAGCTGCCTGGTACTTTCATCCTGTTTGTTATTTATGTTCTATCATTGTATGGCCTAAAATATAATAGATTTATTTCGTAGTCCTTGATAGTAGCTATACTTGCATGTTTTTGTTTTAAAAAGGTTAGTCCTTTCAGCCATATATCCTGTTTCAGTACTCTAAACAAAATAATAATTCTACGTAATTTTACGTCTTCACAGATTACTTACCAATAATTATAACTGTGTTTAACTGCTGAATATATATATAAATCTAAGAATAAAACGGAATAGTGAATACTGACACATAATATTCGTATTATTTATATAGGAATAAAGAAAAAGTTAGGAAATTTTGTACGAACAATGAGCTCTCTAAATCAAAAGACAAGCTTTAGTTTGCAAAGTGTACATAATACATTTTGTCTTAGAACATAGCAATGAAGGAACTGTCTACATTAATTCAAGTCCTACAAGGTCTTCAAATATCATGTTTATGTCTAAATATTTACTAATCAAGAAGAAAAGGTAAGAATATAAATTTGTTTAAAGCAATGGAATTCATTAGAATGAAAAAAAAATGTTAAATACTGTTGTACCTTACTGCTTGAGACAAGTAAAGAACACAAACATAAATTCATTTGATTATTTTAATCACTACAAAATAATTGCATCAACACAATTCAAGTGGTTACTCTGAATCAATAAATTTAAATTTGTGTACCTGTTTCTTTAAATACTACTGATATTAACACAATAAAACTGCTTTCCATTTAAACTACTAATGACATGAATTTAGTTTGTACACGTCACCAAAGCCTATACAAGGTACTAAATTTGCTAAGAGTATAACATTGTATTTTTCAACTTATTTTCATGATGAGTTACAATTCACCTACTTTATATTATTTTTACTTGACCAAAAACAATTTATGTGAGATGGAAAACAGATATTACCTTCTCTCAATTAAAAATACTATCCCGAATTTGTAAGCCGTTATTGAGAGAACTTAACAGGCACATGAGTCATAATGGTGCAATAATTCATGGATCGCCTTTCGAAATCGAAGCTACACAGCATGGAATTTTAAATTCGATTTCCATAAGAAGGCAAAGGAAAGTGTGAAGTAACATTCATAATTTTTAACACTATCTTCCTCACAATGGAACATATTACAGAACTTTATAAAAAATGATTATTTGGAAAAGTACCATAAACGCAAATTTTCAGTAACTTAATATATATGCGAATTTGATCACTCTGTGCTGGGTACATAGCAATGGTTAAAATTTCTTGAATATATTATTTTAGAAAATAGTTTCTTAATTAATGTTACTTTCTCTCAATAAATTCTGACAAATCTTCTTGTAATTCGATCAGTGTAACTACTTGAAATTCTTAACCGTTTAACGAATCAAGAAGGACAAATATAATATCATAAAAATCTGTAAATAAGAATAAATAAATAGTTCTCTATTATATTTCCGCGTCTTACATAAATAAGGACCACAATAAATTTAGTAATAAATTATTAGCAGAACACAATAAATTTTAACAACTTAAAGCATGGTGCTGTGTAAGAACGGACTACTCAAGTTTAAAGCTACGCATGCTGACTGACTCCAGAATTATTAAGAAAGATCAAAAGAATATGAATATAAATTAAATTAGCACTATTATTGGTACTTTACATAATTGGAAATATAATTTTATAACAAAGTAACACTGTAATATCCTCGTCAATGATTATATTTGTTATGAAAGATATATAGTTTATGAGGGTAACTTTGATACACCTTTTAATGTTTTAAGATTTCTAAATTATCAAATATTTGATTTAAAGAAACAGGCAGTTACATGATCAAACGCATCTTCAGTTCTTACTAGTAAAAGATTGAAGCAAGTAATCTTTATGGTAACAGATATTTTTTAAAAAAATGTGTGTAAATAATTGTTCTCCAAAAAGAAGATTCTGACACACACAAGAAAAATTTTGATACGCCTTAGTTTGCGGTTTTCGAATTACATTTTCAATTGGTTGATAGAGGAATTGTTAGATACAGTTTCAAGTCACAGGAAAACAATATCCTATGATCATACCTTTATTTATAAGTACAATATATAGAAACAGAAACAGATATTTCCGTACTGACTAAAATTTGACCATCTAAGGTATTTTACCATGTAGTCTAAGACTTTGGTCGCTTGTTTGCGTATCCCACATAAATACTTGTCTTCGAAAAAATGAAACTGTATGCATAATTTACCTAGTTGAGCGATTCCAAGCTCTTATTGCAGAGATATTTTAAGTTCTGCATCTAGAGTTCAGGCTTACCAAATTTTATATTTCCTTGCTAGTGGACAAGATTCAAAAATAGGTTAAAATAGTAAAAAGTAAAAGATACTCACTCAGACCAAACATTCGTTAATGAACACTTATGTTGAAAGTTTACAAAAGTTATCATAAATCATAAAGAAAGAAAAGAAGGAGAAAATTAATAATGAACAAGTCCATTTCATACACATCAATGTGGGTTTGAAAATATATAAGCGGCAGTCATTATTCGGACTTGTGGGAATTCTGGCATACGAAGAACTGCGATAATGTCTTTAAATGTTAATAATGTCTTTATATCAGTTTCTATAGATTTGAAATGTTTGTGATTTTCAACAATACACTCGCAGGCCATAACAATAAGCCATCCATTTTTATTATCGTAATTCTGTAAAACGCGAATATGTCAATGAAGTTTTTCTTGACCCGCCATTTAACTTTACAAGAAAAAATGTTTCGGGTTAAGAAGTGTGTGCATATGGAACCTCGTACTGAATTTATCCTTCCATATAACTTACTGATTCTTCATCAGGTAATTTTTCAGATTTGTCAGAAACTCAGAAGTCCCTAAGTTTGGGTTGTGGCTGCTTCTGTTTTCAGGGATCTCCCTTTGCTATGATTTTCACCTCTTTCCTTATTTCCCTCATACTCCTTCCTTTCTAGTTTCTAAAAAAAGGGCTCAAAATTACCCTCATTGTGTATCAAAGGTACCCTCCGTTAGATCAAATACATTCTACAACATAAAGACTCCAAGTCATTTGAATGGAAAGACTGAATTCAGACTGGTAATGCAGTTTAATCTTTGAACACTCCAACTTTGTAGAGTTACCTGCCAGAGTCGTGAAATGAATATGGTTAGAGAACTGAAAAAAAAAATATTAGTTAAAAATAAGACTTTGAAACTTTTTCAAGTACGTTTTCATATATATATTCTGTTTTATGCAGGATGCAATAAATCACATAAAATTTTCATTTAGTAATGTTGAGTATTGAATAAACAAGCCTGAAACAAAAATATTAATTAAAAGTTACATTTTTCACTATCAAATTCTGTATCAAATTACCCTCAATATTAATGTCTCATAATTACCCACATTGAAGAATACATCTTGAAAACATGCAATATATGTTTATATTTCCTCAACGTTGTACCAAATAGTCAATGGCATATAAAATTTATTATTCATAATATTCCGAGGAACTGTTTTACTTAACGTGGGTGAATTTACTTTAATGACTCGTAGGTAACTGATACGTTTTGCACTAATTATTCTGCGAATATTAGTGAATAACGTTTTTGCATTTTCTTACCTTCGGCATTTTATTTTCGTTTTTCTCGATCTATTACCATCGGGGATGGGAAAAGTTTGTATCAACGCTTATTTTGTATAAAGGAGAAATGAGAAAAAAACATTATGAATTGCTTCCGCAATCAGATCAAGTTTTAGCAAACACATTATCTAGCGGAAAAGCAATATCTTTTGTATATTAAGGAAATCTGTTTTAGAATTTTTGAACACTGAAAGTAGATTTAATAGATTTTTATTATTTTGGCAACTAGTAAAACTTGGTTTCTTCCTTCAACTTCAAATGTCCACGGATTAAGCCAGTTAGTTGATCACAAGCATTTACGACTAAATTATAAAAAGGTTTTCATAAAACTGGATTTTACATTCTTTAATATCTTGTCCATTGATACTTAATACAATATACATTTTTCGTCGAATTCAAATAACATGTTTGTGCCCAACTATGATGATGAGTGTTCTGTCTGCTGAAACACATATTACTTACATGTATTTACACATTGAAACCGATTAGAGCTAGATATTGCATTCAAAAATATGTCACCTAAGATGTTGGTTCCTTACAACCTAATGGAATTTTCATATTACTAAGCCACCGACCAGGATCAAACATCGCATCAGCTCAATTCATTAATTTATTATATTTAAATTTCCTAACGAATTTATTTACTTAAGTTAGAATTTAATCAAAAGTGGAAATGTCAGTTGTGGCCTAAGCTTGTAAGAAGTCTGACGAATGGCTATGGCCAACACTATTCTGGAATAAGTAATTGCCAAGGTAAGGACCAGAAACTTTTTTGGTATCTTTCCTGTGTTAGGTTGGGGAAACTGAGAAAAGGGCCGTAAATTCTCAGGCAGATTAGCTAGCAGCAGACAAAGACTTTATGAAAAAACATGCAAAGTCCACAATATAAACCACTGAATTACACGAAATGGTCCGAAAAGATTTTACTTTTGAACTAAACAGAAAGCAATAAAAGGATATAGAACAAACTAAGTAACTAACTCTATGACTTATGCAACTCAAACGTCCATTTCCGCAGTAACAAACGTTCGCCATTGAATTATATCCTGGGCAATATCAAGCCAGTTTTCATCACAAACTATCAAACAAATGTGTTTTTTAGTATTTAAGTAAATATCCCAACGTTCAAAGGAATCGAAAAACAACTTTTCAGACGACCAAAGCATTTCCCCTTCAATTGTATTCTATAAAATGAAGCATAACTGCTCTGGTTTTGTTATTATTCCAATGAAGACTTTTTAAACAATCCAGGGCATGCACAAAATCAAAGATTATAATTTATGGTAAAATGTAAAATGTGACTTACTTCCTTTTAGCATGATGTTCAATAGAAAGGAGCAATGCTAATGAATTTATGTAAATATGTATAGTATAGTGGAATGGTATTTAAAAAGCAAACATTGCAAACCACATTTTAACCCTTGAATGTTTTGCATGGTCTAATTGACCCGTAATGGTTCTTACATGCGTTTTTCGGGTGAATACTTTTCTTGCAGGAAGCTGAATCTCACTGAAAGCTCCTACAATTTCGTTGTTCGAAGTGTTTTTATTGTGTTCTGTCCATTGTATTTTTCTTATTCAAGTTTATTTCTTGAAGGTACTCTCATGCATAGCATGGGTCAATATGACCCACAAGATTTATGTAGTTATTGGAGATTCGTTTGTATGTTTTGTTTAGTTTCTGTTGTAATTATTAGTTTACCAGATTCTAGGATCTTCGTTACTTTGTTTTTTTTTATGATGCATACGTGTTCCCAATGCTTTATATTTAATGTTTTTCAATATCTTGATTGGCGCTCGGTAACATTGGCTTTTATGATATTCGGCTGTTTGCTTCTCCTTCTGTTGTGCTGTGTTGAACTATGGGAAACGTTTAATTTTGTGATTATTTTTGTTTTTTCCTTATTTCTAAGGTTATAGTACTTTTATTAAGTCGACGCTGCAGACTGAAGACGAATTATTCAAATTATTACATAACGAACTCAATGAAGACGATGCGCATCCTATACTTATTTATCTTCTGACACGCACAATGATTTATCTTCGTTTTTTCTTAGTCTTATAATGCATTTATTTCTCAAGACATACATAACAGTGACGAAAACATGTTCATGCAACCAGACAACGCATCTAGCTGCCACAAAACCTATTCCAAACGCTTGAATAGTGTGGAATGTTGATTCTCCAATACCATCCACACGAAATATAACTAGATATAAAGTTTTAGTACATACAGCGCATACGTAGATATGTGAAATCACCTTTTTACGTTAATTTTCATAGTGTCTTTAACTTCTTAAGTCAAATTTAAGAAAATACGTAATACAAAAGGAGGCTCGAATACGGCTGGGCCAAAACAACCCATGCAATTTCGTAAGTTGAAATAGAAAAGCATTCGAAGATTTAATATGAATGCAGATAGTTTTATAATTTTAATAAAATAATGTTATTTGTGTTTTGTAGCATAACACATGTTTCTTTTTGAAACTTTCCAACTTCTTAAACTTCTTTTACAATTTAGTCAAGTCAGTATTTCATCATAAATGTATTTTGAGTCAGGGTTGTGACATACATAGTGATATATTTTTTCTAAACCTTGTATTTTCTTAGCGCAGATAGGACCTTGCAAAAATATGTTTTTAAGTAGTAAAATAATAACAAATTTGAAGTAGAATTTAGGGATATAATTAACAATATTTGTTTTGTTAGTTTAAGCAGTGCAATAAAAAGGACTATGATAACATAAACTTGAACACACAGAATAACGGTTAACGAAGTTCGAAATTTTATGACCACACTTAAATTCCCGAATGATTGGCGAATCGAGAGAATAATGTACATTTAATCCAAAATTAATCAACTCTAATCAGGAACAAGATTCAAAGAATAATTAGGTCCATAGACAGCTGCTACCTATTGAGAACACCTCGATTTCATACAGATATCGCGGTCATCAACAACTCAAAACATTACACCAGGTGCTTTGTTGAATGTAATAAACTCAATGACTTAGTGCGTTTAACCCGTACTGTAAATCTAACTGTAGTAAATTACTTTGATCGAAAGATCATTCGTAGTTTATTTTAACGTAGTATGGTGGAACATTGTTCATTGCATAGATTCAAGAAGAAAACTTAAAAGTGTCTTTTGACATTTGATAATGAGATGATTCAATTATCCATGTGTCATAGACTTTATCCATTAAGTTAATTATAGCATGTAAAATATTAGATTGAGATATATAAGCTTCAATAAGTTTTCAGGCTATTTAACTTCAATAAGTTTAGGCGCCTATAATTTACAAAAAAACTGATGAAATTGAAATTTTGTGAAGAAATTAAATAATCGTAAAGGATTATAATTTTTAATGATAGTTTGACACCATTGTTACAATATCAAATCTTTTGGCCTCATAATAGAATATTTAACTGATATGTTCTAGTTGAGTGTTACTATCTCTATGGCGTCTCTATTTCTACAGTGAAGAAATTACAAATGTATTAAAAACTTACCTTCGAAACAAAATATACTTCAATCTGGGTATGAACACTTACCTGAAAAAAGAAAAGAAAAATCATTAATAACAAATGCGAGAAGTAATCATTAATATTATTCACAATGACAGAGGAACAACGTGTTTTGTTATGTGAAAACGGATGTTGAATTACGTATTTTATTATTATTCGGAGCATGTTTAGTAGCTGTCAAACGAATGGAGAATATTATACAAAACGAACAGAATAAATAGATTGATGATGCAATCTGTCAATCTATCGCTCCTACATTAGTAATGAAATCAAAAACTTCGTAATCAACTGTTATAAATTATCGCTAAAACTGTGGACTAGGTAAACACTGGTTGATTTGCATAAAAGATTCACATTCAGAATATTTGTTAATATATCACTAAACCTCAGCTCACAGCCACAGAATACTAACGACTAAATAATGTAAAAAATAAGGGGAGAAGAACTATGTTTGGAGAAAATTCCTGCTACTTTTGTAATATTTTTTTCCAATAACGAATCATTTGTATTGAGTTTCGAAGTACGTATATATTGCTATTTAAAGCGAGAGTATTTTCTTTTAGCTCTCGTACTACTAATTAAGAATTCACATAGCTTCGTTTGTTTGTGAACTATTGTTTGGTGAACCCTGGTTTGACAGAAACTAGATTTTTGCGAAACCACTGCGAATTTTGTATTTACTTCATTTCAGATCTTAACCTCCTCATTTTTCCAACCCTTATTTCTTGCTAAAGTGGTCTAACGAATGTTAAATCACTTTGTCCATAACTTACACGGAGAACAGATGGACTGGTACCACTAAAGGTATGTATGATATTCAATATGCAGTATTTTCTGAAACTGCTTAACATTTGAAGTCGTGTAGTGCAAAAATTAGATACGCAAATTTAACCTCTTTGGAATATGGAAGAAAGAAAGAGCGAAATAGCCTTGGCTTCATCATGGCAATGCATGAAGTTTCTTGAATGTACAGGAATGGAATCATGGCTCCCTACAGTAGCCGCCATCACCAATGGGTTTAAAACACATGATTATTGTCGTTCTTCCCATGTGCAAATTCTGATTATATTAGCCAATGAAAATATTTTAACAATGGAGGAGAGATCAAAGGAAACATGAGAGAACAAAACACTTTTTGAGTATCATCAGATATAATTGTTAAGAACTGCTGAAACTGTTTAGGAGTTTCAAAGGACGGGATCTACAGTTGTAGGGGAAATAAGCTTTGAATCACACCGTACAATAAACCCCACGGTCTTAAACCTGAGACAATGAACACTGAGAAATAAACGAAACATGTGTCTCCGTACAAAAACTTCGTGCTTTTGCTATGTTCAGAAAATTACAAATAATGTATCATTCTACCATTATATAGGAAATTGAGAATACCTCTGTCACCCACAAATCTAGAGTGTTTGTAGGGGAAGGACGCGTTTATAGCATGCGTGCTATTGTATCTTGGGGATTTAGTTGATTTGACTCCCCGTTAATTTCCTTAGAATGTTGACTTTTTATTTATATTGACTATGTTTCAATATAGTTAAATAACAGGATATTGTGGACTATTAGCTGATACGTAAATGTGTTTGGGAGGGAGAACTGTATTTTTCTGTGGTTACAAAACATTGCGGAGAGATCTAGAAAAATATTGGGTACTTTCTCTTGCATATTAGCCACAGGGATGGCTGATAGCTACTTGCAATATATGCTATAACACATATATAAATATAGGTAGTGCTATTTGTATTAGTACGTAAGTTAATGTCAGTGTTTTGATCCATTTTTGTGCTCTTTTACCTATTTACAAAACTGTAAATTCTTCAATAAAATGGCTGACGGTATTCGCGGTAACTACGAAGAGATGAGATGCTACTCAAGTAAGACTGACCTACCAATAAGCTTTGCTAAAATGGCATCATCTCAGCTGTGAGAATATACCAGGTTTCTTGTTCCTCCTTATGTAATCCAGAGACGCACCAGATATTTAGGGCGTGTGTGGACGAAACACCTGATCTACTAGGTGAGGTATTGCAAACGCACAGATTTTTGGCAATCCTGGCTGGAGTCGCACAAAAACTGTAACGCACCCCAACCTAATGATCCCAAAAGTGGATCACACAGACAAATAGGGTCGCCAGGAGCCTAGAGTACCCACGCAACGCATCTAACCTAACCTCTAGCTCCAAACATTTTCTACACCCCAGACGAGCGGCGCAGAAATGCCTTCCAGATTTAAGAATATCTGGGAAAGAGGATTCCAGATCCTTGTGATCACTGTAAAAAAATTAATTTAGATCGAGGGAGGAAATACCGGTAAGGCGACACCTCCAATCTTTTAATTAGATCGTCAGTTCATACTCTGAAGTACCAGCTGGTTCAGATTAGTGACAGATTAAGAAGGAAAAACGCAAATCTTTACTTGGGAAATAATCTCAAACGATGATACACAAAACGACTCATATGTGACTCATACGGTGTCTTTACTCACTTCGAAGTCTACAGGGTGGCAAAAGACCATGTCTTACCTTTACCTTAGTAGGGCCCACACCTGTAGTCTGGAATCGCAATTCCTGAAATAAAGACGAACGAACACAACGAATGACGGTCGCAACTCAGTCCAAACGTAGTGTCATAACGCAAAACGCAAATAATATATATTCCCACAAATCACATGCTGGAGTCACTTCATATTTCAATGCAGAATTAACCAGAAATTCAAAATATAGTTCCTTTCCCAAGTCATCACTTCTCAGCTGGCGAAAGAATCCTACCACTGGTCTACAGATTTATGAACCGATCTAATCTAATTAAAATAACATCACTTAAAACGATAGGTTTACCGAAACACAGAAATAATGAGTATCAATTGCTGTCAACTTCACGTAACAATTCATAGCTAATTTCCAATAGATATCAAGTTAAACATTAAATAACTCACTGCACATTTTAAATATTACCAAACACTGTACGAGGATTATGAACTAATGCCTTATATCGTACGTGGTTAACTGAGAGGTTTCTACACTACGTTCACTGAATATAAACTCAAGATTGTTTTCGAAGAAATATAAAAATTTCAGAATTTCGATTTATTGCTTTGAATGTACATATTTCACGCTTTCGGCTATGATAATTTTATCAGAATCTGAACAGAATTACTGTTGCATTGTAAAACAAACAAATTTGAATCGCTGGTATACATGAATTAAGCCGAACTGAAAGTTATGTAGTCACACGTAAATGTCCATAATTTCTGTAATTATTAACAAATTTCGTTGATGTTTTCACAAATTATTTCCGAAATATTGTTGTACAATTTAGGAAAGTTTTAGTACAGTATTACTTACACGAAAGAAGTTCTAGTCCAAAATGCATGATAATTAAAGAATCACTTTAAGCTTAATAATTTCGTGACGTCATTACAAATGATTACTACGTTATACAAAAGACGTTCTGAATAAATTTTGAAAATACAAAATATTGTTATAAAATATGATTTTTCATTGGAGAATAGTGGCTGGAGTTGAAACCAAAAATTATCGAACCATGTTGAATAAATTATAATTTACTATTAGCATTAAAGCGGTACGCAAAAATAATCGAGCAGACAGGTTGCTAATTTGATCAAGTATGGAAATTATGCGGTAGCTGTCAAACATGGCTAACCGGGAATTTCGAATAGATATGGAAAAACTGGAGACGAGAAATTGGCATATGATTATTGAAACCTAACGGACCGATATTTATAATGCAAGAATTCGGTCAATAGCGGCCCCATACTAAAATTTAGAACATATTGAACATTTTTGACAAATAATCTCAAAACAAAATATTAAATTTTGATGAGGTGAAAATTCCGAAATGATTATGTTGAAAAAGTCCTGATAGCACTTGTATCGGTTTTTATTCTTCTTAATACGATATATTATATTCTCCGGTATAGACGAAATCGAAAATTATATTAAATTTAGTTTTTACATCTACCTTTCGTAGACAGGGCTTAGGAAGTACAGTTGATGGAAAGCCCATGCATCTGGTCGCTTCGGTTTAAAAATTGGAACTAAACTAACATGGCGTGGGAGAGCAGTTCTCCCAGCAAACGGAGAAGAAGGCTGATTCACACCAATCAGCAAATAACAAGTCACGAAGCATTGACTAGGGCCAATCAAAAACAAGCGTTAGATCCAAGTCATTGCTGCGTGACTAACGAAAACCTGGATGGATAACGATAAAAATCCAAAGAAAAATCCAAGCGGAAAACGCTCAAAGAGTCTAAAACCAACCAAAGAGAATGAGCTAAAGAGAACACACTGAAAGAAAACAAAACGGAGACTAAGAAAATAAAAGGGGAGAAAAATAAAAATAAAAATGGAACAGCAACTAGGCTGTTACAGTATCAATGGACACCAAGGGAGCCTCAGAAGAAGATGTCACTGAGGGCTCCCTGAAGCGCTTTTGAAGAGTTGTGTAATACACTCTTGGGCAAAACCGGTAAGCTTCAAAGTCTACTCTCCTCAATAAGGCCAGAACTTAAAAGTAGCTTGAAGGATCAACTCTCCTCAACTGAGAGTAACTTAGACAGTAAACTTTAGGAGAATTATAATCAACAGAAAGTGGACTTAAAGGTCAACTCTCCTGAACGGAAAGTAATTTCACGGAATTCAAAGAGAGTATTGAGGCTACTGTTGGTAAGCTGACCTCAGATTTTTGGAAATGAAAGTGAAGGTCAACGAAGTCAGTTCCGACCTAGAGGTCTGGAAAAACGTATTGACGAAGTTGCGAGTTCAATCACACAAATCACAATCATTCTAATATATCATATTATAACACTAACAATAATCAAAAATATGCTACTACTAATAATATTACTATTATTAATAATAATAATAATAATGACAATAATAATAAAGGGAGGTTCCTTATCAGTGCTGCCGACATACATGTTATGGGTGTTCAAACATTTTTTCTTGAAAGACAATCTTTGATGCCGCCCTCTGATAATGGATCTCCTTGTGCTTATTATGTCCTAATCCTGAAACTAGTTCAGAATGTGACTACGGTGGGCTAGGACAAATGTGAGTAATCTCAGAACTTTTGATTGTACTGAAGAAAAGAAAGAGGAATTATTAAAAAAAAAATGAAATATAAATTCTTCCTGATTCCTCAGCCTATCTTTTCCTTCAGTCATCAAAATCTTGAAGATGTGTTTTGAGTGAAATTAAAATAATGCAATTAAATTTGTCTTAGTTTTCTTTTCTTGGTGGGCGGACATATTTAATGACCAGCCTCGACGAACGAGCATTTCATACCTTTCTCTCTCTCCAAATTTATTTATTTTCTTGTTCTGCGTTCTCTTTTACTCTTGTCTGGATCCACCAAAAAATACCATCAATTTCCTGGGTAGAGCATTACCATCAGAAGATTCAAAGTCAAGGTATGAACTATTTATTGTTGAAGCATCTTTACTTCTTCCGAGATTTTCTTTCGTCCAGATAGAAAAGGATGTCGCCAATCTTTATGCAGATCTCATTACTGATTTCTTGGTCTTTTAACATATAATTATTATTATTTTTATAGTCTTAAGTTCTTTTAATATTTGTTTCATTTCATTTTTTATTATCTTTCCCGTTTCCAATTCAGTTAAGAAGTTTTATTGTTGTCAGACTGTGTTAATATCGTTGTGTTTGCTTAGTGGGTAGGACACACCCATTTATTCACTTCTCGTAATATGAATTTTGGTTGCCCAGTAGATTAAGTCACGATACAGACAACATAGTTAGGGGAATGGTCTGACTTGTTGCAAATTTGGCTGCTATATAATTATTTTCGCCAGAATAAACGCAGCACGTTAAATTTCGATGAAACAAAAGTGGAGTCAGCAAAATTTTTATGCCAAAGCAGATAGAGAGTGGTTGTCATCACGAAATATGCGGAAGAGATATTGATATAAAAAAATCCTTCGTTGAAGCAGATCTGTATTGCCTACAATATGATTGTTCACTTAAGGTGGTGTTAAAAAGTGTGTTTGCAAAGTGATGGATGATTGTGAAAGAGTTTGTGAATTATTTGTTGTCTTCGTGCGTGTGCCTAGTGTTGCGTGTATCAAACGTAAAATCTTCGATTTTTATTCATCTAAATTATTATGTGTATGACCTCTTGGAAAGTTTGTGTAGTGTATGAAGTTAGTTTTTCATTCACTAAAATGAGTATGTTGGTGTTGGTTTGTATGAAGTACTATTCAAGCATGGCAGAGTAGATTTTTGCTTTGGATCAGTCATCCTGTGTTTGTTCAGAGAAGCAATGTAAAGGAATATTGGATTTTTTTTCTATCTTTCCTGAATTTTTCCCACCATAAGTTCTTACGTAAATTTTCATATAGAAAACCATGTTTTGATACAGTGAAATTTGGCTCCTCGTAGCCATTCTCCCTTCTGTGTTCTGGTACACATATATTTTTATCACGATTCTATTTACCTAATTAGAAATTGCTGCCCTGAAATTCCAACCGATTTTTTTTATATTTTCGTGGCCGATACAGATTCTTTTAATGAAACGTTTGTTACTTGCTTTTGTTGACGATTCTACCGTCAGAACGTTTTCGTTTCTCCGTCTTGTCGTTCGCCATTACTATAGGATAGAAAACTAAATTAACTTACCCTAACCTGACAGAATTTAATGTATTTGTGGTCCAGTTTAATACCTGTTTTCTGTATTCAATTTTGCTTTTATTTTTCAGCAGTTAGTACAATATGCGAAATTTAAGTTGTAAGGTTCGTAAAATTTGTGTTTACCATGTACTTATACCGTTTCTCACCTTAAGTATTCTTTTACAAACGTGCGGTTAGGTTGTATGTAGTGTACATTTAAAAACTGCTTTGTTTAGGAAATCTGAAAGTTCAGGAATGTGATGCTACTTTATCAATTGGGTTCTCAAGGTTGTAATGTCATGTAACCGAAAGTTTCGGTTTTGGTCATTGAAATTTACTTTTATGTAAATAGAAATACTACAAATTTCGTAATGCGGTAAACTCTGTGTTGGGCTCCGCATTGACGTTGAGCGTTCTTATAATATATCATTTTTTTCACAAGATATTTATTTTGAAGAAAGAATACACGTTTACTGGTTCAATTGATGCCAGATGCTGTTTTGAAAAGTATAATTTTTCTGTTCACTTACATTTTTAGTACGCTCAAAATACGAATTTTATTGAATTTTGAGTACGACGTTCTCCTACAACTGAAATAAAATTTCTCTTTTACCCATTATTTATGGTGTAAGGTTTTATTTGAACAGTAGTTAGTGCACCATGGTATTATTTAGTTTCTGCTTATTGATTCTACTGTGTTGGGAATGTATTCAACCTTCTTCGGTCATAGTCCACTATTCCTTGTGCATCTGAAATGAGTTTGGAAATGGTTTCCAGTTTGATAAGTTTAAAAATGCTTTCCAGTTTGATATTTTGTGTTAACATATAGCCTATCTCGGGAAAATGGTCGATAGCTAAACTTTCTCCACAAACTTCTTGCACTAGGTGTTAACTCGCGCTGAGCCGATAGGGTCTTGTACTCCCTTACTGGCTCACGTTCGGGGTCCGACCATCGGGTTCTCGGGTGGGCGGTTTAAGTATGTGTGAATCAGACTTGAACGAGGTTCGTTGCTGAACACAGGAATGATGTTGCAGCTTTTGGTTTTTGGATTGTGTACATACACTCTGCCTCGGGACTTATTCTACATAGTTCCGGCTACTGCTTAAGGCAATGGGACTGCTTGATAACTTTATTGAGTATCTCGAACAGTAACGCTTATTAAGATAGCGTTTTCTAACAATTCTAAATTTTCTCTGCGATCGTGTTATTTTAAAGTTTTCTCCCATCCCCTTTCTGCATAGGTTTCATGAGCCCTGCCCTGGGGATGGAGAATTGGGATGATGCTAAGTTGGATTCTCCCGAATTTCTTTTTCCTTTTGAAGCGAGTGCATATCTACGTTTCATGTGGTTTGTGACCATGCTTTCTGAACCTTTTACCCTTCCTGCCTGTTGATCTTGACTAAACATCATTTTCCTGAGTTGTCTCTTTCCAGTGTGGCCAACTTTCGCTGTCCTGGCACTTCTTATCCGTCTTCTTCCATGCGTTTTTCGTATCCTACGACTAGTTAGGAATAAATTTATATATACTCTTTCTATGCAAGCAAGGTAGTGATGGGTAGGTACCCGCCTTTGCTTTCTCTTCAAATATGGTTTCATGGAAATAATACTTTTTATTAACTTTGCACTCGACTGTGGCTGAAAGCGTTTTCCCCTGAACTTCGTGACGAGAACTGCGATTTATCTGCTTTCTGTACAGAGAAGTAAGTGTTTCGTAAGCTAGTATTATTTAGTTGCTTCGACATATATCTATGTTCACCGAAATATGCCACTTTTTGGACAATTCGCGCTGAAAGCGAACGGATCAATTCAGAACTCCCTTCAGGGAGGTGATTTTATTTGGAGTTCCGTTGGGCCAAATACCAGTAGTACATTCGCTATTAGAAACTATTTTTGTTATCCCTTCACAGCGTAATGGTTTTTACAAGTATTGAGCCATTTCTGGAATTGAGTTTCGTTTTGATGCACGTATATCTTTTTCCATAACCTCACAACTTCAACGCTGCTTTCGGACAATTTTTACATTTTTTTTTCACAGCTTGCACTTGTTATATTCTCCTCAAGTTCCCTTACTGCATGCAATAGTTCTTAAGCTTTTTTTTTTAGATTTCTTCGCCTGAAAAACAATGGCTTGTCGAAGGCTTAGTCATTGGTGCGGTAAAACAGTCAGTCATTTCGATATATTGTAGTGCATCGAATTCTATTGTTGTAACTCTGGACTCGCGTCTCTTTTCACGAAGAAGCTAGATTCCCTATGCGACATTTTTTACTCGTCTCCAGAAGTCAAGTTTATTTTATTTTATTTTGGACAATTATTTGTCTCCAGGCCAAAATTCTTACATTCTAGTACCAATTAACGCGAATAGATTTTCTGGATGAGTATAGTTCATATTATTGACAAAAGGTTTTCTGTGAGGTTGAGTTAGAAATTCTGAAAAGAGCACTATATTCGATAAGTCCCTTGCTTCATCCCCACATGAAGGTTTTTGTCTCATTCCAAACCAAATAGGCACGTAACCCTCCGTCATATGTCTTGTGAAAAATAAGTGCTTGGTCTGGTTTAAGGTTCCTTTGTACCTACTGTGCGATTGCGTGTGTGATTTTTCTACATTTTTAAAGATACTGGACAAATGACATGTTACAATGGAATTTTGAAAAGCGGTCCCAATAATATTAATACTTGTGAATGTTTATCAAATGAACTATGGGATATTTTGACATTTTTTATTTTAACTGGGAAATTATAATGATCGTATTTGTTGACGTCATACGCCTACGCAAATACGGCTGTTATAATTTAATGACAAAATCTCAGATAGCTCATTTGATACACATTCACAAGTACTTTGGAGCCGCTTTTCAAAATTTCAATGTTGTTTGTAATTTTCCCAGTATCTTTATGAATGTGAAAACTCACACACATACTCGCACAGTACTTATGGAGGCTTCTTAAGGTACTGACGTACAACCGCACTGTCCGGTATGTTGTTGTGAGTCAGTGGGAGTGAACCAGTGAACCTAGTGTTTTTGTTGCATAATATTTCAAAGGAAACTTTCCTGTATCTATAGTTATTTTTCCAACTTTTCCGCTTCTTTCCTAACTTTAGACGCACCTACGATCTCTGGTTTACCACCATTAACCCTGCATCTTGCAGAACAACTGAAGGAAGCAATCAGGGACCCATTCTTGTAGGTATCGGTTGACGTACATGGTACTGGAAAGAAAATTTGAAGTTTTTGTGTTGATGGTCCTACATCGCATTCTGTCTTAATGACTCTGCAAGATTCCTCCATTTTTGTCATAGAATCGTCTACGGATGATGATTCATGAGTTGGTCTTCAACAAACATAATAAGTCAGCCACTCATTCCTCGTTCTTATTAGTAGTTTCTGACTTCTTCAATTTAGCCACTGTCTTCTTTTTCCGTTTTTGGTTTCTCCACACGTTTTCGTAAGGCGATTAGATAATTCAAGCGTAAAAGCAGAAGGTTCAAACTTTCAACCGTCTTCAGTAAAATATAGCTGATATTAATAATGAAATTGTCAAACCAAAGACACATAAAGAGAAGGTATGCACTACACTTAAGCTATATCAAAAATAAAGAAATGAAACCAGGGATTGCTACATATAATCGATGATGCTCATCATAGAGAAAAGTATTAGAAGAACAAAGAATCTTTCTTAGAAGAGCAAAGAATCAAGCAGAAACATTGATTAGAGCAGAATATCACATTTGCTATAATCCGAATAATGTTAATGAAAATTAATGTGGAAGTTTAATCCAAGATTGGAAAAGCTTCATCAATATGTATATAATTAAAGAAAAAAAGAAAAAAAATAACGTTCTCAACAAATAAATAAATGAGGTGTGGCAAAAATACGAATTGAAATATTTAAAAATAAGCGTATAATGAAAAGTGATTTTGTTAACAGTACACTTGACAATGGCTACAGACGTAGTCAAAACGTCGTGTTGTGCGTTAAATATGTGTATTTAATACACGAGTTTAATAATAGATTGTTTCAAATTTTGGAACGCGAAGTTTTGAATATTCTTAAGTATAAATTAAAATGTTTGATAATAAGGTTTCGAGAAATATATCACCCGAATTTGGACAATATGACCGAGGAATGTGAGAGACTACATAATGATGAACTCAACAGATTGCATGATTCACCCGATGTTTACGTATAAAAAATTACTACAGCTAAGATGGGCAGGACATGTAGCTCAGATGGAGGGAAACCAAAGAGTATTATTTTATTTTGGTTGGGAAGCCGGAGGGTCATATGCCGTTCAGAAGACTAAGACATCGTTGCTAGGACAATATTACAAGAGATTTGGAGAGGTAGGTGTTCGTGGCGGTGACTGGTTTGATCTTTCCTAGCATTGAATTCAAGGCTAACGTCCGTTACTGCTGCGATGAACTTACGAGTTCCGTAAGGTATGCATATTATTAGTTAAATATTTTTATTACAGTTAGTATTTACGGAACGCAGTACTATTAGGTTAAATAAAGATGGTGTAAAAACACAATTGCAAGCCATTGAAATCTTGAAGTAGAAAATAATAACGATTCGCTAGATCCGTATGAAACTATGAAGAGATGCTGAAGGCTCAATACGAAAGAGAAACAATACTACTGAGAAATAGAGAAGAAGGGAATGACTCGCACATTGATTATGCAGATATTGCCCCCATGGGAATTGCAGTTGACAATATAATTTAAGAGAAGAGGAGTAAAGAAAAGAGTCTATCCAATCTCCTGGCAGTATTAATTAATGTAAGTCACATACTAAGACAAAATGAAAAGCGAAAAATATAGACGACATAACATGTATTGTGTAACCTGCTGTTTTCTACACGACGCTAATTCAGGTGATCATGGAAGCACTTATATTGATCATGTCTATAATCAGCTCAAGTTGAAATCGAGGCTATGATTCTCACAGGATAAGTGAATAGGAATGTCTTAAATTAGTTTCATTCTCATAAAAGCGCTAATCCGATTGTAGTACGAAAATCCTTAAATTAATCTTCTCCACTGCGACGTAGTGTCTTATCATATGAAACTACTTACCAAGAGGTTAAATCGTTCTCATGTGACAGGCGTATAATGATTTGGTCTCACTACCACTGCACTCGTATCAATATTTTTTACAATATGCCTAAAGACTTGAGTGCAATTTCCTCTAAACGTATGATGCATTTCATTACATCAAGTCATTCGCTCTCACATGTTGCAGGAATAAATATTGTAATACTTGTGTCACGTAACACTGGAAACAGTAAGCAAGTTAAAATTGAAATATAACCAAAACATTTAGGGTTATATATCTCCATCGTCTATTGTTAACACTTATTCAAATACTGATTTTCATTATATTTTGAATTTGAATTTATTTTAAGGCCTTTAGGCAACTATGGCTCAGGCCGTATAGATGATGATGGGATTAACTGGTAGAATGAAGAAAGTGGGTGGAAACAGGAGCACCCCGAGGAAACTCACGCACACGGTGTTTGGCCGCAACAAACGGTTTCATTACATAAAAAAATTACTAGGTTAATTAGCATAATAAAGTTAGAACGTTGTCCATGTTCTTCATGAATGAATACATTATATCTTATAGCAAAGTTTTCTAGTCATTCGGTCAACCGATGGCATACAAAACGTGATGATTTGCATTTATATGTAAGAGGTGGTTCATCAACATTTACAGTGAACAAGAAAAAAAATAATCCCATAAGAATGAACCATCGTCACGCTTTCAAGTTCGTATATGTGCACCATATTGTAATTTTGAACTAAAATTGCATTTTTACAAAATGTACTTTTCATGTTTGTGATTTGTACCTGATTCTCTTCTTATGAGTCAGAGTGCGACCAGTCAATAGTACCGGTCATATTTTAAGTCTATTAAATTTAATCTCACTCTTAATATGGTGTCACTGCATGGTTGTTATATGCTCACGTTCCACGACAGAAAGCAGTCACATGTTAAGCCTAATGTTCAGTCTAGTCTTGTAAGAGCAAATTATTCTAGTTGCCAAGCCGTAAAAAAATGTAGAAGGAAAAGTTGTTTAAAAACTTTTCCATATCCAATTACTGTTCAAAAAAATGTAGTTCCACTTTCTCTTTACATTTCAATCCAATTCTCTGTCAAAAAGTATTCCTACAGACCACTGGTTTCCTAAATATGTTTATTAGGTATCCTTATGCATTTATTGAGATCAATGAATATTTCATTTCAAATGTCCTCTTCGGCTCATGATACGTGATGAACCTTTACTGATATTTAACGATAATTAGTTCAATTATAAACAGTAGCTATTTCTGTCATAATGCTAACTTTATGAAAGTGCTTATTATACAAATGCTTTTCCTTAACATTCAATTTTAGAGCATATATGCAAGGTTATACATATGTATTTTTGTTAAACGCCCACTTTGATAGTTACAATATCTTCTCGCAAACAAAACATCCTGTGCAAGGAATTCAATAGGGGATCTTAAAGACGGATATGAAAATAGAAAAGATCCTGAACGATTGGGTTTCAGCGTTTGCACTAAAACGTCGCAATTCTTGGAGAAAAGTATGTATTGTTACTTACGTTCCATTCAATTTGGAAACGATATTCATTTCGGCACACAAATGAAAGGAAAATAATAATAGTGCAATTTCGATAATATATGAGTTAAATACCTTTCATTCGGTACGACGCACACACTTTTAATTGATTCGTTTCTGTGCAATGGTGTATCTAATACCCACAAAAAGGCCATATAGGATGGTTGAATTGTGTATTAAAGTGGTCAATAAAAAGCAATTCCGCATCATTTGATAGAGTTTATGCCTCTGATTCAATGTCTCATCTTCACCTACTTGAAAAAGATTCACAAAGCCATCATGATAACATGAATTATCTTAGCAATAAGAAAAAAAAGTATATTGAACAATTGTCCAATAAGCAAGCACGGATACTTTTGTACTGACTACTGGTATGCGTGCAAATATATTCCTTAGGATAAAATTTTCGCATCATCATTTCTCAATTGAAATCAATCAGAATACTTTATCCCAACATTATAATGGTTCTAATATGTTTATGTATGTTTGCTTTGACATTCCCGTCCCATAACGAATATTGTGGTAATTTTTGAGTTATAGAAAGCCTTTGTTAATTCGCACGGTTTCTTTGTAGTATGCTCGCCGACATGTAGAAAGTGTACACACATTGTATTCGAACTGCATGAGAGTAGAGCAGAGACACATAACAACGATTTTTTATATTAGTGTCCTAAATCTTCAACAATGTCAAGGAAACTATTTCGTAAAGAAAATGGACTCCGTAATGCAGTTTCACCTATTAAAGTGTGTTATTGCATATAATGGAACCATTCAAGTTCACATAATCGTTCCATTACAATGCATCTGCAATAAATATTGTAAAGAATTGTGCACAATCCCCTGCAGGATTTCTTTCAGCTTTTTTTTTACATGCTAGTTCACTGTGCTTCATATCGTTCGCATGCACACGTATCAATCTATTGATGGTGAATGAAATGCAAACCATGGACACTAAAAGCTATTACTTGATAAATTCTAAGAGAAAAAACTATCTTCACAAAACTTTCAAATACCGGTAATTAAAGAGACTAAAGATTGTAATACTCCAATGCTAATGAACGTGGGCACAAATATGCACCCACATTTTATAATTAGGGTCTATAGTGAGGTCTAAAACTGTCTAGCATGAGAATTACACTCTCTTTGCCATTTTGCAAATTAGTAAGTGAGAGTCGTTTGAAATTCAAATCAAGTGATTAAACTAATATAAGACGAATTGTTTAAACATAACAAAACTAACTTATAAAAAACTAACTTATAATACTTTGGCCTAAATGATTCTAGTGTTTGTTAAACAGTGTCACAGAAAACATAAGATAAATAGAAGTTACGGTTAAATAACGTTACTGCTCTAGTTTCATTTCACGTTTTCATATATGAATCATATACATAATACTCCTCTCGAGTGATGAAAATTTCAACTTACCAAGTATAGCGCCTGAGGAAACCATACATTTGAAGCGTAAGCATGAACAAACGTCTATGTTACATTATGCCTGTATTGAGAAAACCGGCAAAGAAGTTCAAACTCGTCCGCAGAGTGATGTGGCGCTGAATGATGTCACATAGACTTATGATCCATCAATCTAACACACTGTTTAGTAGTGATAAGCGAAACGGCTACTTTTTCCTAGCAGTTATATCAGTAACTTCAATTTTAAAATATATGTTAAAAATAGCAGTTTAGCAAACAAAAAAAAACTTCCTAAACGGCAGTTACTTGTTGCCAACGTAAATACCGTGTAGAATCACCATTTTAGACTAACATAATTTTCTATAGCTGGTTAGACTAACATATCTGATTAGTATAGTGATAGACTGTAGTTAAGACTTGGTAAAGTTTTTCATATTATAACTGTCGGAAAACTATTGTATGGATTATCGGAGCGTTTATAGATTCAGCTACATATTATCTTCGCGAATAATTGAATCGTCAGTTTGAAGAAGTAAACAAATCCAAAAACGTATTTTTTGGGAAATTAGCAAAAGAGAAGACCTGTATATAATTTATATTATTTATTGATAGGAAACTATATTTCTACTGAATATTTAAAACGGTCTTCTGATCCTTGAGTACTGCTCAGAACGTTGTCAGGTATTGTACATTCTTCCTGTCGAATTAAAAATGTGGGTGGATTTATTTCCTTCTTCAAACTTTCGGGGGAAAAAAACGTCTGCGCAGTTGTAAATGGTGAGACATAAGTATGGAAAAATCGACAGAAAAACGAAGAAGAACGCAATAAAAACCTTCTAATGAATCTTATTTATAAGAACGTTATGCACAATGAACTCCAAAGTTACAAGTAGGTAATAAATTCAAACTTTTACCCTGCTCCGAACAGACAGAAATTTCGCGCTACGAATTTGCAAAACTGCTGTTATTCCGAAACACAGATAGTAATAATTCGTTGGTCGTAGTGAATACACGGCTATGCCGTTTATTTTTATTTAATTTAGCTTTTTCCAGGTATAAGCTTCTTTTTGGTGAATTCTACATTGTTTTAGTTTATTCAAATTCCTAAAACTGAGGTACTTACAACATGTGTTGATTTAAGTATATTAGGAAACACTGCAACCATCAGACTTTAAATCTGCTCTCCTGTAAAATTTACTTCTCTCGACTTAGCCGATTTTTCACTACGACCAACCAATTGCTATATGTTAATAACTGTTAACATTAGCAGTTAAAAATATCAGTTTATAAAAAAGAATCTAAATGCGAATTATTTATTCCCGACTTTAAAAAAAGCAGTTTAAAACACTATTTTAGACTAACCTATTTACGTGTATCCTGTTACGTGTGCAGTTTAGTTCATATCATAACTGTCAAAATCTATCTATCCTATGTAATTATCGGAGCTTGAACTAACTGGTTTAGAGGAGACAGTATTTAAAAAATAATTAAGTCAGCAAAGTATAAAGCGGTGAGTACGGTGGGGGAGGGGGAAGCGTAATTCAGTTTCATGTTCAATTAGTATAATATTTTGGGGGTGATTATATACAGGGTGTTTATGAACTATATCGACGAACTTCTAGAGGTGATTCCTCACATCAAAACAAGAAGAAATTCATCTGAACATTTTTTTAAATGTTCATAGCTTCGGAGCTACAGGCTACCGAAAACGTGGGAAAATGAACTTTACAGCTTCATATTTCTATCACACGAACAGTAGAGCCGAAGCAGCACGTTACCGTCAAAGGGATTGTATCTATGCTTTCAATAATGTTTATTTTAAAATTCCGTAATGGGCGCGCAAGAGATTCCTCAAATGAATGAAGCGATTCCCAGGAAATCTCTAAAGTAAAGGTGGGTCGGAACATGAATGGGACTGTTTTCCAAGAGGAAATAATAATTCGTTTGCGCCAAATCGATATCTCCAGTAGATTTTATTTGCCAAACGATTTTAAATTAAAATAGAGGTTGCATAACAAGTAGGAATAAAATTGTATAATTTCACCGAACGTTTTATTTATTTGTTATCACAGAGATTGAGTATCATTGCCCAATTATGTGCTATGAATAACTCTGCCATCTTTATTCACACGACAAGTCATGTTCATTTCGACATAACTCATGTTTAGAAATGTTCCGAAATCCCCTGCTACCTTTAGGAAATCCCTTGCGGAATTTTATAATATGCATTTTAAAATAGAGTAGGTTTAAAGTTTTTCATAATACTATCCCGCATCAGCATGCTCTTCGTGGTGATGAAAATATAAACTCTAAAGTTAATATTACCACGCTTTCGGTAACCTGTACATCTAAGAATATGCACATATCGAAAATTTTCTCAGAGGAACTTTCGTCTTGTTTTGATGTGAGGAATAACCTCCAGAGGTTTGTCGGTGTAGTTCATAAACACTCTGTATATACACCGTGCACCAGGCGCACAGTAGATCCCCATCGAAACCCCGTGGCCCCCTTCCAAAAGGAATTTATAGATACGTGCCTCAATAAACGTAAGAAGGGAGTGGGTAAACCGGAGACACGGATTTAGGGGAACGCCCCTAAGCCCAACCGGTTGGGTGGGAGCTATTGGTGTACACCTTTTCGATATAAATGTGTTAGATTTGGCGGGCGGCAAAGGTACAAAACAAATAACAGTGCCCGCCTCAGGCGCAGTATTTTGTAGATCCAGTAGAGTTTCATCTCTATCTGCTTGCCAGAATTTTGTTCTTGGCTGTTTTCAACCATACAATACACCCCGCATACCCACACACACGGACACACTTATATGCATATATAGTGATTCTGGCAGGATTTTCTGTTTGGGAAGTAATAACCAGAAATTGGGAAGCTGTAAGTAGAATTATAGGGTTTCTATTTATTTTTACCGTAACAGAATGCATGAGAACTGCCATTTCATGGGTTCTGGCAGAACATCTGAACCCTGACCTGAGGGCACTTGTCCCACTGCTCTTACGAGTGTCAGCGTAGAGGGACACTCATGACGTCACAATATTGTCGCTAGCGTAAAGAAACCTACAGTGAATAACTCCTTAACAATAATGTCTTGAAAGTTTAATATGTTGCGCCAATTTGACGCAATAAATGTTTTTATTTCGTATTTAAAAAAATATACTAAACCTGGCTTTTCCGTCTGTGAATTTTATGAAATCTTTAAAGTGCGTATTGTTTTCATCCCTTGAAAGGAAGACAAAGTCTAATCGTAAAAGTAGAGCTTTTTTTCAAAAGCAGAAAGTAAAATGGTGCTTACTGTCTTTATCTTAAAAAAAAAAAAAAACTTTGGTGTTTCAGTACCCTACACCACAGAATCACAAGTTCAATGCCTTTTACATTTTTTATATATTTGTTGATTAAATCTGAATTACACTACAGAATCAGAATAAAGGAAAATATACAAAAAACATGAAATTAAAATAAAGGTGTAAGACAAATGAAACAATAACAATTCAAAATAGCCTATTTAAAATATAAATAAAATATGAACCTCTATAAAAATAAAAAATAAAAACTTTAGATGAACTAGTATCGAACCTGGGATCACAGCGTAACTCCAACGCCTTATACATTACTCCACGTAGTCAACTATTAGCCAGTGCTTTCCGAGAGCTCTTTATACCAAATCCTCAAACGCTTAACAGGCTCCACTAATTACGTAGTCTTTACACGCGATGATTGTCCTCTCTGCAGACAATCTTCAGCCTTTTGGTTCCGTTCTGCCAGCAGTTCTGTTTGCTTGGAAAAAGGAAACAATGAGATTAACCCTTAGCAAACTTCGAAGAAAAATAACAGTTAAGCCAGTAGCTGCTACTTTTCATCGGTTGTAGTAGAGATAGCAACTTATCCAAATTAGCAGTGAAAAATAGCTGCTACGATATTTTCCCATCTCTATTTCGCACCTGTTTTTCAAGGTTTTACTAATGTTTTCTTCTTCCTTTTTCTTTCTTTGTATATTGTATATATGCCACCCCTTCCAGATACCAGACCCGACATAAAGTAGATTTTCAAATTTTTGGAGCACTGCTTAATGACACGGATATCAGTGAAAACATGTGGTGCCAGCCGATATTTTCTCTCCAGAATGACTTATAGAAATAGAAAATGAAGTGACGCCTTTTTCTTCTTCGTTCTCCTGTTGTTTATAGTCCTCGCGAAGTTTGGAGACCAGTAGCAAGAGAAGTAGGGGCTAGTAGTGATAGTAATTTAGCCAAAGTAACATAAAAATAGCTACGATGCTTTCTTGCCCATCCCTGCTGTTTAAGCGTGCGGGAAGAGCAGGTAACACAAACTTTTGTTCCGCGGTTTTTATAGTGCACTTCCCTCTAGAAATTTCTGAATACTGAGGCTATTATTTGCAATATGATCAACCCAAGTGCAAATACATATCAAGAACACACCAGAGACCTTTGGTTCGTAAATAACTCCCTTCTACCCAAATGTCATATAGATATTTGTTCACCATAAGCCTGAGTTATTGGTTACTTGATATTATATTTGATCTTATTTATGAGATAAGTTTAGTAAGAACCGATTTTGCAGCTTTAGAGAATTCGTCGCATACCTCCGGCAGTATTAAATCACTAAATGCTACATAAAACTGTTTATTTAACCCATCGAGTCCACCGACCGAATGTGGGTTAAGTGTCCTAAAAACCTGATTAATTCCGGGAAGTGTAAAGGGTTGTTGAAATTTATGTTTGTCTTCAGGTGTAAAGTTTGATGAAATTACAGAAATAAAGTCATTATTTTGGTCATAATTTGTCTCCTCTTAAAACAATTGGTTATAACTTGTAACCTTGTTCAATTGTTCTTTTACATAAATGATCCCATAAGTGTGCAGATATAAATTTAACAAACTGGATTTTGCCTTTTTTGTTTGTTTGTTTGTTTGTTTGTTTTAACGTGCCAAATATTTGGTATTTGATTTTTATCTTTCTTACTTACTCTATCCACTCATCCATGGATCAAGATTGTGAGATTGATGCTCTTTTACGATATCTGTATTAACAGTCAGTCTAGAATGGAGTTGCTACGCATTGTTCACCATCATGTACAAGTAAAAATAAAGAATACTTTCCTTCTTTCTTTCGTATGTGCAGTTTTTCTTTTCTTAACACCTTGATCATCGCCACACTATTATTTTTTTTTTCAATAAGTGTAATATGTCGCCTTAGAAAACACTCGTAAAGCGAAATCTATACCATAGATTAACGCCCTATTAACGAAATTAAATGTTCGTTCAAATATAGTTTAAAATTCAATGATTTCAACATCCAAACGAGAACATGAAAAATGTAGTTGATTTTATTGTATTTTCTTGCTTTGTATTTTTTTTGTATATATATTTTTCACTAGAGATTTTTGTAAAAAGACGAATGAAATTAAGAGATAAATATGAAAAAATGTAATAAGTATATTTTAATCTTAGATAGTTACAGACTTCAGCCAGAATTTGGCCCATACAAATGCTGCCGCCCCCATTTCAATCGTCGGTGTAGAGTCGGGTTCAAAACAAGTGCCGAGTGAAGCCCGACGATCCTAACTGACATTTGCAATTGATTTTTTTAATCTCTATAACGAAGACATTAATGACTATTGTGGATGTATCGTGACTATCACTGGTTTTAATTGCAATTATTTTCTGCTGACTGTCTCAGATAGTTGGTGGCCCGCATTTTTCTCGGCTAGTTGCCGTCATATTCCCACCTTCTTAGGACATGGTCGGCATTTTCCTCAGTCCCGACTAAATCCTAACCCCATAGCCGGGACAAGGGAGGCAAAAACCTATTCCACCCTTTTACCAACCATTTTTACAAAATGTACTGGTGTGATTGGTACACTGCAAAGATCAGTTAAAGCTAGTTAGATCACTCCTAGCTTCGTTCTTTAGGCCACTTTGACAACAGGATTTTTTACCTAACGCGCCCATTCGGCGTTGGGCTGCTAGTGAACCGCCTTTAAATCCGACTTTTTCCCGACTGTCACACCCCCGACGCCGCGGCCGATGGCGGCAAAAATTGGACCGTCGGGATTGGGGCACATTTTCTTCACTGAGGCGCTTCAGTGATCAAGCTAGTATCCTTCTGCGCACTCCGCGAATCATAGAGCAGAATATTTCTTTGGTTCAGTACGAGGTTTTCAGAGAGGACACTGGTTAAGAATGTTTAAAAAGGGTTACTGTCATTTTACTACTTGTGCTAGCTTCTACATATACATTTGGTGGAGAGTTTTCTTTATTTTTTTTTCTTGGTTTTGGAACCTAACGAGTTTTCTTGTTGACAAATATACAGTTTTTTTTTATAGCTGAGCACTCATTGATAGTCCTGTCTCAATTGTGTAGCTATGGATTGTATTATGCGTAGATTGAGCGAGTGTAGTTTTTCTTCGCCTTTTCTTTATAATGTAGATCCTGATGATTGTATTTGCGGATTTTTTGTTCACTTTCTGTGCAAAAGATTCCCGGATTTTTAATGGCTGCTTAGTGTTGATGGTCAGTGCTGGTCAGAAGACTTGTTATGTCTGCTTGTGATTCTATATTCCTACTTTAGAAACTTGAAAACTCCTGGAGAACATTTGAAATCTGTATGTACTACATACATCTCGTGCTTTTGCCCTACCCCAAAGCATCAAATGCCAGTAATGTACACATTTACTTTCGTTTCGTACATTATCAAATTCAGATATGATGTAATGTTTTATCGCTTTCTCTTGCTTTGCCTTATTGCCTTTAAATTGGATTGAACTGTTCTTTTTCGTTAAATGTAATCAAATATTTGTTTAATGATTGAAGCACTTTTTAAAATATGGCATCTCGTTAGCAATGCTTTATAGGCTGTCGCTTTTCATGGTGTTTTGTGGTAATCATCATAGATTTGTTGACACTTACCGTCTGGATATTGAGCTAGAATACTCACCGGTTTAGTTCCTTCTCTGGTGATGGTACATAGTCACTACCACTGGGGATGTCCCGTTCTGATGTGTTGTCACCTTCACTGATGTTTGCGGAAGGGTTTTCTTTCACAGTTTCAGTTTCTTTTCAACACCCACTACTCACTAGTCAACATCCACTACTCTGTTCACTGTCATTGTTGTAATAGACTGCAGTCGCTTTTCATATTTCTACACTATCAAAGGCACTAGCAACACAACAAAACTTTCGTCCTCTTTCCCAACGTTGGTGCTCTTCGGATATCTTCGTCGCAACTTTGATGCTATAATCTGTAGCGCGTTTCATACATAATTCATGCTCAAAGTGCCCATTTCAACAGTGTTACGAAGCTCACACTTTGATCCAACATACATCAACAAACTGCGGGAAACACGCCGTCTTCCATTTCCACCAAACTTACACACCCTCTAGCGGACAAACGAAGTGTTGCCCGGTTGAATTACTTTAGAGCCATTCTTAATATGGGAATACGAACATGTGTACGAAATGTTGTAGCAAAATTCCTGTTCGAACCGACACTCTTGCCTTGAGAGTGGTTTTGTTTATTTTTAGCACTTGCGTTCTGTATATATCGTTTTATTTAAGTCCATTGCCTTACAAACGGAATATGGTGTTTTATCCTTATAGTATTTTATTGACTGTCCCTGTTCTATGTACTTCTTTTATCTCCAGTCTGTGGAAGAAATGTAGAGTTGTTTGGTGCACTGATATTCTTTAACGTAGTTTTAAACATGAGTTTTATTTTCGTTTGACCAAATTGTGTTTGTATTTTTGTTAAATACAGCAAATGATCAATCCGCTATTTTTCTGTCGACGTTTATAGAAATCTGGCTAAGCCAAAGGTCCTTAGACCTCTGCATTTCTCTACTACTTCCATTGTACGTTAGGATCGGGTGGTTGGACTAGATACATATTTGTCAGTGGAAATCTTAATGTTGCACTAATTGTTAGTGATACCGAAATTGATATTATTTATTTTTTGTGTTTATTTATCGATTTAGGAGCTAAACAAATCCCACATATTGACAACTAGTTTCCAAGATGGCACTCATTAACTAATCTATAATTGAGAATATCAGACTTACATGTTATGCTAACGATGTGCTGAATCCGAAAGGCTATCAGTAGTTCTAAGTAATTATTTTCAATAAAACTCATCCATAATTAGAAAAATCAAGGGAAAAAAGAAAACGTCGTATATGAAGTCAGTTTTCGAAGATGGAGCGGCCATTAGGTACGTCATAATGAATAATATTCTGCTTAATTTTGTGTTGGTGATGTGCTGAACCCAAAATTATGTGGTTCTTGTCATTATTTTTAATGATGCAACCTCTAATTATAAAATCGAAGTAAATAAAGTAGTATATCTTCAGCCAATGTTCCAAGATGGCGGCTACTGGCTATCCTAAAATTGGGAGCCATATAGTATGCTGCTGGTGATGTGATTATGCAGTTATTATGTTGGTGATGTAATGGACCCAAAAGTATGTGAGATGCAACTTGGTTCAACGACGAGCAAGGTCATCATTTTTGCCCAAATGGCTAGCTCATCGGCTTTTAGTACCTGTGGTCTCCAATTCAAACTCAGTTAATAAATGTAGTGTTTCGGAACGAACAGTTTTAAATAAATCATCTTGAATGAACAACAATTCGAAGTGAAATATCGCCCATATGGAAATTTTGCTGACAAATTAATATCACTTAAATCATTAAGTTGTTGAAAATCTAATCCAATTCATATGAAGTAATCGTTTGTAAGTTATTTGTCTTTATATCTAAGAACTTTTGATATCTCGATATTTTGTATGACTTTAATGTGAACAAATGTATCTTTGTCAATTAATATTGCAAAAAATTGATCAAGAAGTCGCATATTCGTACTCTCAGGTTGACATTTAAAACCGCCACAACATGTCACCAATATTTTTTTTTATATTCGCTGTGGTTTGTTTATTAGTAAAATGTCAGACATACGTTATGAAAATGTTCAAACACGTTTTAGCTACAACATCGTTATTAACGTTTTAAAGAAGCTGGTGAGCTTCTATAAACCAGACATACGATTTTTGATTACCTGAGCTCAAACCCACTCCTAAGTATCTCATGACCTCTAAAATTGTGATATAGAGAGGAATTCATTATGATAACAGGGACAAATTGTTGTTTTCCGGAAATCCTAGACGGTTATCATGAACTCTTTGTGCTGCAATTCACGCACACTTTTAATTTAGGACCTGTTTCAACATTACGAATATTACATTGGACGGCAATATTACCAAATCTATCGACAATCTAGCATGTACAATACAACATCCGAGCTCATAGACAATCAGAAACATTTGTTACTCATCTGATAATCCAATAGAATTTGAAACAGCATTTTAAAGGATTAACGGTCACCTTTGAAGTTAGAATCCATACGCTTGGTCAAGGTCGCATTGAACATTGCGGCGAGGTATGAACTGCACACTTATCCTGCAGTTGTGTCTGTTTATTATGGCAATGTAATACATTGACAATTTATTATTAACCTCGCATATTAGATACACATATTGAACACCCAACACAACGTTTCGACTACGTCTGTAGTCATTATCAAGTGTACTGTTAACAAAATCAATTTTATTTTTGTTGTTTTTTAAATATATGAGTTCGTATTCTTGATAGGCTATATTTATTTATTTGTTGGGAACGCAATTTTTCCTTTTATCTTTAATACTATACATGTTTGTAACATTTTCCTTCTTGGTTTGAACTTCCAAATCCATTTTCATATTCGGATTATAGCAAATGCGATATCCTTCACTAATCAATCTTTCCTTCTAACGCAACCGTAAGGAAAGACAGGATTTTTCTTGTCTGAACCCCCCAGTGGATCTCAGCAACTACAAGTCCGAAAGAGCTGAACCATACACCGTTGGATTTCCCATGATCTGAAACGGCGGAGTAACTTATGACTTTGGCTCTGAAACTGACAAGTCCTTTTCATTTACTCAGTTTTCTCCATTTTCCTTATGTATATTCACATGGTGTGTTTGACCCCCCACCCCCACCCATTGGTCTCAGTAAATACAAGTCACACTGAAATGAATAATGCACCGTTGATTAGTCCTGGTCTGAAACCGTGGAGAAAATTATAATGTTGACTCTAAAAATGGCAGGTCTTTTTGAATGGCTTGGTATGTTCCATTTGTGTTTATCCTATATCTCAGTAACTGCAATTACGACAGAGATTACCGTTGTATTTGCAATAGTCTCAAATCTCGGAATAACCTATCACATAAGCAATATCACTGGTAGGTCTTTTTCAATCGCTTAGTATTCTCCATTTGTATGTTTTTGTCCCCTCTAGATCTCAGTAACTACAAGTTACAAAGAGATTAATGACACACCGTTGGATTCGTCATATTTTGAAACGGTGCAAAAAATTACAATTTTGACTCTAAAAGTGCCAGGCCCTTTTGACTCGCTCCATTTGTGACTCTCCTAGATCACAGTAACTACAAGTCCGACAGAGATGAGCCATTCACCGTTGGATTTCCAATTGTCCCAAGCCATAGAATAATATATAACATAAGCTTTAAACTGGCAGGTCCTTTTTAATCGCTTAATGTTCTTCCTCTGTATGTATCTTTGGTCCTCCTAGATCTCAGTAACGACATGTTATACAGTGACGAATGATACACTGTTGGATTCGTCATAATCTGATACGGTGGGGAAAGTTACAGTTTTGTCTCTAAAAGTACCAGGTCCTTTCCAATCGCTTTATATGCTCCATTCCTGCCTCTCCTAGATATCAGTAATTACAACTTCTACAAAGATAACCCATACATTGTTGGATTCACAAAGGTCTCAAATCATGGAAAGATCAATCACATAAGCTCTAAAACTGGCAGGTCCTTTTCAATCGATTAATATTATCCATCTATATGTGTCTTTGTCCCCCTAGATCTTCGTAGCTGCAAGTCACATAGGGATGAATGATTCACCGTTGGATTCGTCATAGTCTGAAATGGTGAAGAAAAATATCACTTTGACTCTAAAAGTAGCAGGTCCTTTCGAATCGCTTAGTATTCTCTTTTTGCGTTCTCAGTAACTGCAAGTCCGACAGAGATGAGCCAAACACCGTTGCATTCGCAATGTTCTTAACCCGCGGAACAGTCTATCACGGAAAAACTCTAAAAATTACAGGTCCTTTTCACTTGCTTAGTATTCTCCATCTGTATGACTTTTGGTCTCCCTATATCTCCGTAACTACAAATCACACAGCGATGAATGAGTAACACAGTCCCCCGTTGGACTAGTCATAATCTGAGACTGTCGGGAAAATTATCAGTTTGATTCTAAAACTGGCAGGTCTTTTTCAATCGCTTATTATACTCCATTTGTGCCTCTAATAGATATTTGTCCGACAAGTCCGACATATATGGTCTACACAGTTGGATTCGTCATGGTCTGAAACGGTGAAAGTTACTATGAATGTGATTCTAAAACTGGCAGGTCCTTTTCAGTGTCTTAGTATTCTCCTTTTATGCTAAGAAGTAACTAGATCTAAGTTAGATCTAGTAACTACAAGTCCGACAGAGATGATATATACACCATTGGATTCGTCATGTTCAGAAACGATGAGGACAACTATGAATGTGTATATCGAAACAACTACAAGTCACGCAAAGATGAATGATACACCGTTTGATTTGTAATGAGCCGACCAGTCCTCGATTTGTCAAGGGGATGCCCGGGATTTTCCCTGGTGCTTGAGGATTTCATCCCTTGTTGTTGATGCCGAATATCACATGAACCTGGAATAAAATCTTTGTATTTCTACCCAAACAGGTATTATGTTGAAACTTACTAGAAACCACTATTCTTAGTATCCCCTTCGTAATTCACAATATATCGTTCACTGCCTGAAACCTTGGAATCAACTATAACTTTGACCCTAAACTGGAAGGACCTTTCTAGTCACTTAGTCTCCATTTGTGCCCCCTCCTAGATCTCAGTAGCTACAAGTCCGACAGAGATGATCTATCACCGTTGAATTAATCACGTTCAGAAACGATGAGGAAAAGTATGAATGTGACTCAAAAACAGGCTGGTCCTTTCCAATTGCTTAGCATTCTCTATATGTGCCCCTACGAGCTTTCAGTAGCCACAAGTTCGGCAGATATAATCCATAAACCGTTGTTATAATGATGGACACCGGTGGGAAAATCTATGACTTTGACTCTGAAACTTGCAGACCCCAGCATTCGCTTAGACTCAAATTTGTCCCTACGACTTTAACTCTTTCTTCTGGATAAGTTATAAGATAATTTGAATTTATATGGGGGCGCTTTCATTTTTTCTACAATAAAATAATTACTTACCTTGTTTGGTTCCTTGCTTCTCTAAGAAACCTAATGCTACAGGTTGTTTATATGATTAGCTTCATCAATTATTATGTGTAGCAATTCATGATTTGATTTCTTTGTTTTAATAATCTTAACTGTTCTGCGTATCTTTCCTACACGTGTTTTTGGTTTGACCTATATACGATTTTTGGCAGTTACATTCCTTAATTCCTTAATTAAACAATGGATCTGTAAAGTAATTTTTGAACCCAGACAGTGAGCCCCTAATTTCTTGCCTAGCGTTTTTGTTACTTTAATTTTATATTTTTCGAGTATCCTTCTAATTTTATTCGGTATATTCGAAACTGATATCCATTTGCTTACTTCTTCTTGTTTTTTTCTTACAACTTGTCTAGTCTCTTTACAGAACCTTTCTCCTTCTTTCTCATCAAGACCCTACTATTTGAAATTACAATGTAGTCATGTGTCCCCCCAAAAAATCATATTTGACCAGCTATGCCATTGGGAACATTGTTCGCTAATTTTGTAAACATTTAATTGTGAAACTACAATAAATTCATCGAGCATAAAAATAATTTATTAATTTTATATTTAGCCGCATTACGAGGGGTGTTGGAAAAGTCATGCCTAATTACATCTTTTTTTTTCTTTTCTAGGTGAATGGAAGCAACCTGGCCATAAAGGACAAGCATATTTAAGAAGGTATACAAGATTTCAAGCGAAAATGTCAAGTGACCGGGTCACCAGAGCCTCCACAAGTGCACAAGTTGAGCAAAACCCAGAAAACACTAATTTAGAACAGAGACATGTGATTCGTTTTTTTTTTTCGTAAGGGCGTCAAATTCATCAAAACTTGGTTGAAGTGTATGGTGATGATACACTGTCGCATCAACAGGTAACACGATGGATAAGCTCATTTAAGTGGGTAAAAGGAACGTTGAAGATGAGCCAAGGAGTGGTCGACCAAAAACAGCAACTTCACCTGAAGTCGTGGAAATTGTATAAAAATTGGTAATGTCCGATCGACGAAAAAAGATAAGAGAAATAGCGGAGGAAGTAAGGATTGATGTTCATAGTGTTTGGGATTTTCTACACCAACACCTTCGGTTCACAAAGGTCTGTTCCAGATGGGTTCCTCACAATTTGAACGTTTTTCAAAAACAAACTCGGGTGCAAATGTGTCAGGAAAATTTGGATTTTATGGAAGGAGATAACTACTTCTACCAGCATGTAGTGTTCAGGGGATGAAACATATGCTCACTGGTATGACCCATAATCTAAACAAGAGTCCATGCAGTGGAAGCATCAGGGGGCACCAACTCCAAAAAAATTCAGGGCAAAGAAATCGGCTGGCAAGGTTATGGTAACTGTTTTCTGGGACAGGGAAGGAATTATTTTGCTTGAAGCTATACCAAAGGGACATACCAACACAGGGACTACTTACAAAAAACACTTGAAGATTTACGCCCAGCAGTTCAGAATAAGCGACGCGGAGGTGCAAATCGTCGAATTTTGCTTCTTCATGACAATGCGTCTGCACACACATCCCATCTTGCGCAGGCTGCTATCACAGAACAGGGAATGACTCAACTTATCTACCCACCCTACAGTCCAGACCTAGCCCCAAGTGATTAATATCTGTTTCGTCATTTGAAAACATACCTCAGGGGCCAGCGATTTTCAAGCGACAAGCAGGTAATGGATGCTGTGATTCAGTTCTTTAACTCCAAGGTTAATTTTTTTATGTTGAAGGCATTAAGTCACTTGGAACAAAATGGAGACGATGTGTAGAACTGGAAGATAATTACATTTAAAAATAATAACGTTTTTTTCTCAGCTCATTCGTTTTCTTGTTAGTCCGCCATAGACATGACTTTCCCAACACCCCTCGTATCACAGGAATATTTGACACTTCCCATACCTGCTAGTAAAATACATAATATATATTGTGATTTACAGTCTATGGCTGCAAATGTTACAAGGGGGGAGGCGCACTTTAAAGCCATGTTATGTGAGTTGAGTGGCGAGCTATTGCGAAATATCAAACGTTGCATGTGTTGTTTTATACATAAAAGGCAGAAAAACAGACAGAAAGACAGAAGATAAATACAGAAAAGCCACATGTAAATTCAGACTTGATATTTAGGGAAATGTAGTTTCAGTGCCGCCCACAAACTACGTACAATTACATAGAATGGTAGAGTAGATATCTGTAGTGAAAATATTACGATATGTTATGCGAATGATGATAACAATAATAATAAGAAGAAGAAGACATTTTGTTGTTAGACTTTTCAAAGTGTCATTTCTCTCCAGCCGGCAAAATGTTCATTTGGAGCTTCGATCACGCACCATCACACATTATCTGTTCAATTTGAAATCGATGCACATAGATGACATTCACAGTCAACTGCTATAACTTACAGTTCGAAACACTTGTCTTCGTGGGAAAAGAAGTGACAGTGAATCAGAATCATAGCCAATCAAAGGCATGTATGATAAACGTGCATACCTTTCATGGGACTATGGGAAAAATCTTTATAACTTTGGTTCCAAGAACTTGCGAACGAGTTTTCATCTACCTGTGTGTGCTACAACCTGTGAAAGTTTGAACGCGATACAAGTTGGAAATTCCGCTAGGTTTCCTCGTAATCCAACGCTACTGACCTTATTTCTCGGAGATTTATGATACAGGTTAGGTTTGTGTCAAGCACATACATGGCTAGTAACAAATCTAACAAGTAAAGTACCCGAAGTGAGGACTCGAGTTGCTCATCAAGTGATAACTCAAATTGAAGCTAGTGACGAGTATAGTACACCTGTGAAATCCTAGCTGTAGAGCTCCAGTAATAACAAGGTTATGGCGGGTCAAAGTTCAAATAGAAAGCGAATTTAGCTGCTTGTAATGTCCATGTTTTCCTGATTATCCCGATGGTAATACGTCGTAAGTTGCTCCCAATTAATGTAATGTGTAAAATGATATCCCTCTCTCTGCCTGATATCCCGCTCTCTTTTAATTGTGTATGAATGTCCTTGTGCATGTTTGCTCCTGTTATTGATGTCAATAAAAGTTTTTTTTCTTTTCGTTCCAGAAAATGGAAGCAGATGATATCGTTCATGCTCTGTATGAGAAATATGGATTTGTTAATAGGAAAATGAATAGATATGAAGAGTCATTGTACAAACAAATAGTGGAGATACTTGAGGACAAGATGGAAATCATAGAAGAAGTTAGAACTCTTGGATTTGCTGGTGACAGTGATGAAAGCGATGATGGAGACTACTGTGATGACGTCTTTGATGAGGAAATGCCAAGTAAATCGCAAGGTTCTCAAACACATCAAGAGTCTCCGACACCTGTAGCTTCTTCAGGTGAAGAATATCAGCCTTCGCCAAAAAAACAAAAACACGTCTTGGACGATGATTATAAAGAAGCAGCTTACATGTTTTGGACACACAATGAGAACCCGGAAAAGAAACGAAGGAAATTTTCATCTGTCAAGTCACAGTATAGATTAATTCAATCGATAAACATCCTCTTTGAATATGAGAAAAAAAGGCAAAAACCCAGTTATAAGAAACTTAATGCAGCAGTTCACGATAAATTCAAAGAAATGGTCGAGAGATGTGAAATTATAGAAGACAGGACTCTTCGCTTTTGGGCTCTTCAGATAAGTAAAGAGCTAGATCCGGATAATACTCTACAATTCAAGGCATCTCGTCACTGGCTGTCTAATTTTAAAAAGAGAAACAATATCGTCAGTCATTCTATCACGCATAGGGTTAGCAAAACGTGGAAATCAAAAGAGACTGAATTAAATCACTTATCTACGACATTTAATACATCCACGAAAGAACTTATGTTACTAGAAGACCAGCATCCTCGTCAAGTATTCAGTGCTGATCAAAGTCGATTTGACAAGGAACTCCATGCATACAGGACTCATAGGACTAAAGGTACGGTGATTGTAAGAGGTGCATTTGGATCAGTCAGTGCTACTACTCATTCATATATGATCATGCCGGTTATTTCCATGGATGGTGAAATATTGCGTCCGATGTACGTTCTTGTATCCGAATCCAGTGGTCAATTTCCAGGAAATAAGAAAAAAGATCCCGATAACATAGTGTCCCATCCAGGAAAAACTGGAAACATGAACAAAAGTGATTTAAAAGAGTTTTATTCTGTATTCTGGAATAGCCTGGCTGCCGATCGTGATAAAGTCTTGCTTTTGCTGGATTCATGGAGTGCAAATAAGGATGATGACGTATCAAATGAATTATGCCCTAATCATATAACACTGTTCAAACGTTTAATTCCTGGTGGTTGCACTGGTTTCATCCAACCATTTGATGTTTACTTCTTCCGTCCATATAAATCATTTATCAGGTTCATTATTGACACAGTTATCGCTTCCTCGGAAATTAATCTCTGGCATCGGGATAACATTTTACGAATGCAGTCCTTCACTCTCTTCCAATTCAGAGCCTCACGATTTCGCAACATGATCAGGTTTGCGTTTTACAAAAGCGGCTACTTGGATGAGGAGCCCGAGCCCTGGATGTCTTCATTGGATTATTGGTTTGATTCTAATATACGTGACGAGTGTTACAAGACCTCGTGTGAGAACATCTCTTTTGTCAAGTGTGCTCATTGTAAACAAAGTATCTGCTTATCACACGGCTTCATTGACGACTTACATATTGATTGTATCAATGTGTAGTACTTTGTACGTGCCTCTTTCCTTCACATGAATCGCATTTCAATTCAAAACCATGTCCTTCTGACTTTTGTTCTGCCTTTCGTTGTGACTTGTTTCAATACAATTCGCTTTCTCTTTGAACTTTGACCCGCCATAACCTTTTTATTTCTGGAGCTCTGCAGCTAGGATTTCACAGGTATACTATACTCGTCCATAGCTTCAATTTAAGGTATCACTTGATGAGCAACTCGAGTCCTCACTTCGGGTACTTTACTTGTAAATCCGGACTATGCAATATTTTTGCTATTTTAAAAATCCTAAAATTTGTCACTCCTAGTACAAACCTAAGTAAAATATGCTATCAACAAAACTAGATTTTTTTTCCACAAGCCATTAATGAACGCCTGTCAAATCTTTACCAGTTGCCGTTGGGGATTCTTTTAAATCCAAGAGGCGTTCATTAATATCGTCCCCTTCTTCATTCAAATACCTTCTAGAGATTACATAAATGCATGCAATAAATTATATATATTCCTTCCTTGACTAACGAACTATCAACAGACCCGCTGAACATCTTTACATCTCTTCATTCTCAGCAAAATGTGTTTCTAATGCAAGTATACACATAGCTCGTTAACTTGTAACAAAAATGTCAGTCACTTGTTTCGATCTTATTAAACTTGGTATTGTGTTAAACATGATAAACAATCATGAAACAAAATATTTGGAATAACTATTACTAGTTTAATTCAAAGTTCTTGAAAAAAAAAAACCTTGATTCATTTTAGATTCACGCCAAAATCGCTATGTGGGTACTAATAGTATCTATCAAATGTTTTTGTCTTCGCCACTACAAAGAATACAGATTATTTTTCTTTGTCTTGTTAACAGATAAAGCGGTTGGGTATGTGGCCGTTGTGGGAGAATATTGTTGGACAACAATATATTTGACATTTCCCCGTAGCCTATTTGTCCATGTCCTTTGATGCCCTCGAAACAGTGTCTGCTTAAAATTAATATAATATTGATAAGCCTATTCCTAGCAATCTACATCGTTTCCAGTTCATGTGGAGTTGAAAGAATTGGTAATGCATTAACTATACGCATCTGTCACTCTTAAAATTGTAAACTAAACCCCAATGAATGTATCATCCAAATTATTATCATCAGATTTGATGCTTCTTATTGTCAAATTCTTAGTTATCTTTCATAGTTTCATTTTCATTCTTATCCACTTTTGTTTTGCTGTCAACTGATCTATAATAGGTAGTAATAATGACATATTCAAGGTAAAAAGTTTATTATGTTGGACACGACTGATTGTTGTGGACGGGAAACAAACACGTGAGCTTTGGATTTCTCGTCGAGAAAACTACTAACAACTCAATGGGAGGAACACTAACTTTTGCCTCTTAATTACTCCACTTATGTCACTTAGTTTTCAAATCTACTCAAACTACTGGAATTCATATCCAACCTATGTTTACATCAGTCTGGATAATTAATTAATCTACACTCTCAAGTGCGCCAATCCTTTGATATCTTTCTGCTTGTTCTTTCCCATTTATACACGACATGCGCTTCTTTGGTTTTGTTCGGAATTTTTCCTCCCATGCGTGGTCAGCTAGTTTTCATTCCATTGTTACACTTCGGTGATGTTTATGTTTGTGATCCTTATTGTGACTTGTTTGCCAGTCTTCTGTCTGTATTTCCTCCTACATTCGCAAGATATACGGTATGCCTCCATCCTATTTTATTCTTAGATTCTTGATCATAATTTTTGGGCTCTTTATTGTTTAGTATACTGCGAAATGGGAACTAAGATTTGGATGCTATTTGATTTGGAATTTATGGTCGATTATTAGAAGTTTATCTTGCTATTTCTGGAATGAATGGAATCATTATTACTGTAGCTAATATTGGTTAGTTTTCAGTGTATAGAACACAATTCTTTCCTGCAGATATCGTTTTCACATTCGATGCTGTGAGAGTAGTCATTGATGAGTAATGTTGTACTTATTTACTGTGTAATGGTGTACTTTTCCTTCTCTTGTTTTTGCTATTTGACCTATTCACCCACCCTACGGACCCACTCACAAAAAATTAGTTCATGACATTCCTATATGGAGTGGGCGCCACTGGTCACCATGAGTAAGTACTGTATTGTAGTGTGTAAGGCGAAAATTTATATTTCTGTATTTTGTTTTAACTGCAGATGTCAATCGAATCTGGAAACAGCTGAATACTATCCGCGTGCAGCTTTAGCAGACAAGAGACAAATGCAAATCAAAATAAAGAAATAATTGTAAAATTTTAATAATTGATTTCCACAATGGAGAGCAAGGGATTTGTAAGAAATTTATGACGTTTATCGTTAAAGAAAAAGGCAGAGACTATAGCGAAATTGGAAAATTTACAGTATTAAGGTAATCCATTGCGTGCAAAAGATGCTATCAGTAGTGACCTATCACAATTGACTGCTAAACAATAGAGCCAATTAGAGTCCTGAAAACATTTTCCTGGGACGCCGAGGCATTAGGCTAAGAACTGATATTACCCCGGATTTCCGGGACGTTTGAATACCGTAGCTTAGATCGTAAAACCTCTTAGGCATACAATCGTTCAACAAGCTCCTACTTAGAAGACATATGGTAGGGTGATTAATCCGAGTAGTATTTAATAGATAAGACTTGGAAAAACATTTGGAAAAACCTTGAATTTTCATAAGAGAGAGCGACTGCAATTCGGATCACCTCCCCAGGTCAAAGATAAACTATTACAATACTTTCATTTTTTTTTAAGTTTGTTATGCTAATCAGGAATAGAAATAATTACAAAAAAAACTACCTTTTCCCATTATATAATAAAAAGAAATGAAATAATTTATATTAAGTAATTGCTGCTTATGAGATTCAATTTTATTATAGTGACCTTAAATCTAACTGCTCATCCGTTAACACTTAAATTATTCTAAGAACGTTAGGATTTTTTGTTTCTTCTTGTCCTGCCACCTGCATGTAAGTTGGACAGCGACATACTACATAGATATACAGACGTTGTCTCATAAGAATTATACTCTAACCGGAAAGTCATTAAAAGAACAAAAAACTGTAATAAAGTTTTTTTTTCTTTTATACTTAAAACAAATGCTGCTCAGTATTGCTTCGCAACAAACTACGTATGTAAAACTCTTCATTGTACTACTTCATCTTACAAGACAAAAATTTCCCCACCCTCCTTTAAAAAACATCTGCCAATGACTACAGGGCTAGGATATGATTGATTGAAGGGAATGTCGCGTAATCGATCATTTCAAAATGGGGGGACGTAAACACGATGAAGAACAATAGTCAATTGCCAGCTTGGCTGCTTCACGCTTGCATATGTTTTATGCTCTGCTAAATCTTAGAACTCGTGAACGATGTTACAGAACAAAACTTATGAACACAGCTCTCCGGTATAATATTCATATCAGCAAAAGTGCCTCTTTAACTTTATTAATTTTGTAATTCTTTTTTATTTATATTTATGTATTATTTGTATAGCTCGGATAATATTTTTTTGTGATATGGACACTACGAGTTTGTGTATTATGCATATAGTTGTTTCATCGATTACTGTTTCAATGGTATGTATCTTTTTTACTACAATTACCTTTTCACACATGTGCGCATAAAGAGTCACAAATACACGCTTACACCAAGTCATGCTTAGCAAATTCATGTGCATGAATGCCACATTGCTTTGTGCTTTACTCCATCCTACTATTTTTAAGTATGATCTTTCACACTTACTTATAAACCCCAAACTACTGTTACACACGTCAAGTAGAAGGTATTGTTTAATTATATTTTGCGAATCAACTTTATCTGTAATTGATACTACAGTGGTAAAAGTATTATGTTGTATGTATTTACACAGTTATCTATGGCACCTTCAACATAGGCCCTGGTCGACACCTTCCTGAATCGTTTCCCGTCTCTTATCCTGGCCTGAGCCTTAGATGTTTAAAGGCCATAAATAAAAATTCAAATTCAAATTACAGATAACTATCTAGAAAAAAAAAATGATTAATACTGAATCAAGAGTTCGACAGAATTTATTAAATGCTTTGAGGCAACTTTGACTCAGAAGAGGATAGAGTTTGGAAGGTCATGTGTGATGGAAGTCACTAGATCGTAAAATGAAGGTACTATCACGGAATTTGACTGGTGTGCCTGAGGTAAAATCCTGGAAAAGCTCAGTAAAAATAAACGGCAACCTTTCGGTACTCTACGGGTCACCAAGACAAAACAAACAAATACAATAATATCTAGAACGTTTCTTACTTACAAAATTTGAAGATGCATTTAATACTTCTTTGCTCTACCTATGTCTTCAGGAAATGAATTGCCAATTTAGTATGTGTTTTTTTGCAATACCGTACATTAATTAAACATATTCATATTCTTTCACTTTCCATCTTTCTTCACAGCATTGTTTTGTTATTCTTAATTTCTATGGCAATTCCTTACAATGAAATGTCAACAATATTTAGATATCGTATATACACCAAGTGGTTCAGTAAAACTGTAAGAAGGCCATAACGCAGCTCCTATCGCTTAGAAATCTTTAAAACAAAAAAATGTTTATACTAAAGTGCATGTGCAAAATCACATGGTGATGTTTCTGAAAGTAGGGGCCGTCTCGAGAATACCTCCACGAGAGGGCAACTTCAAACTTTTAAATAAAATGATTGATTTTGCTTTCGTTGAAACACACATTATATTTTTAACAACTTTCTGATGTCACATTCTTTAATATTTGGTAACGTTTGGCAATTACAAGAGTTAATTAGTAGGTCAACAGTTAACTTACCATTTAGCTCTTGTAACTGGAGATATTTAAAGATGTTTCTCCTGAAACATTCAAAATTTTATGTTTGTTTCAAAGAGGGCAAAACCTACACTAGTTTTTATTTAAAATTTTGAAGTTTCCCTTCCCACTCTAACCCCGTAGCAGTATTCCCGGGCCACCCTATCCCTATCGAAAATCTCACAATTTGATTCAAAATATCCATATTAGTTTCTAACCTTTATTTGCTATTCTATTTGAGTTACAGCATCCGAAAAGTCCCAAATCCCTCTATACTACGTGAATTTTTCCTATCAATTTGGTCTTCTAACTGCCGAATAGTATAGGCTATAGAAAAGTGTTTTCTCTAAACGTTGTTCATAATTTAGCACTCCTTTCAATGGGAGCAAAATCTGCCTATATTTTCATGTAAAAGTTTCAAGTTTGCCCCCCCCCCCTAGAGGTATTCCCGAGACGTCCCTGATTTCAGAAGCATCACCATGTTATCCTGCATATGCACTTACGTATGATTTTTTTTATTTATTATTATTATTTTTTAGTTTCAAAGATGTTATGGTTCGATTGAAGCTCTGTTACGGTTCTATTGAATCACCCAGTATATATAACTCATTATTTATTTGTAATCGAATGATAGCAATGATAAAGTAGGCTGTACGAGTTTTCCCATGCTTCAATTTTCAACGTCTTTGTTTCATTATTATTCGAAAATGTTAACTCATTTAATTATGTTTTAAAAGTTATATTTTTTCTACTGTAAAGTTATAACTGAAAACGCGCACACAGAATTAGAGTAATATGACATCCAACATTTACAGCTAGTCATTTTATAACAAATAGATATGAACTGCTAATTTATCGTATTTTATTAAGTTTCATACTTGCAAAGTATTTGTTTGAAAAACTGTAATCTTAATATTATTTACTACTCATTGTAGACTATTCGCAATATTCACAAATATGTTTTTTGATTAAACTTCTTAAAATACAAACATTGTTAGGAAAGTGTTATTTTAGAAATTTTGGACTGAACTTACTTTGAGAAACAGAATTACAATTCTTCTTCGTTTAGCTTCGCGTTGTTCACACAAATAAAATCTACTAATGTTCTTCGCCGTTTTCCCCTAATAATTCTGGGATGTCATTCCGTCGCTAGTCATGTAATTAGTTTTATTGTCTTTCAATAACGAAATGTTCTTTTCATTGTAATTTAAGAGTTGATTTCACACAGTAAAAACTGGCTGTTTTAATTCAACATACTATGGTATCCTAACGTGAATACAACTTTTTGTGTGTTAAATCAGCACAGCACACGGTGCTGATTTCGTTACTGGGAGAAAAAAAAGATACAGCTGCAACGAGATTTGAACACGGGTTGTTCAGTTGGAAGTCGAGCGTCTTATCAACTTAGCTAAATTTTCGAACAGAAAATACATTGGATGAAAACTATATATAGTTAACAACATTTGAATTAAATCACTACACTATAGATTCAAACAGTATAGGGGATCAAATATATCTTGCTGAACCTTCAAAACAAACTAAGTTAATTGCACGACTTATCCCATGGTTTAGTCACTTTCTATTTGTTAATTGGGAACCACAATTCGTTCAGAATATTCTGTTTCTATGAAAGTAAGAAAATTGGCGAAAGTCAAACACTTTACTAACATTACGGCTTTCTTATCGTAATATAATGTTAAATGCTGGGCTTGATTTCATAGAAATGGAACATACTCTAAATGAATGAGAATTCTGATTCCTAATTGATAAATTGAAAAGTTATTAAATAGTGGCATAAGTCGTGAGAGTAACTTTATTTGTGTTTGGGGTTCAGCAACATTTTTTACCTTCTATACTGTTTGAAGCTAGTATTTTTGTTGTCTGGCGATTTAGCCCTGACGGTAAGGTACTGGACTTGTAATAGCCAATTTTCAAATCTTGCTGCAGCGGTAACTTTTACCCCAGTACCAAAATCAAAATTGTGTTTTGTGTTGATTTAACACAAAAGGTGGTAATCACGCCATTACACTGTTTTGTGTTGAATTAACACAGCTAATTTTTACTGTGTATATTTTATCGATTCTGTTAATACTAGAATTATCCTTTTTCATTTTGTGAGTTTGTATAAATTGGATATATCCTACATTAACCTACCAAGCCTTAAGCCATAGATAGCTATAGGTCATAAATTAATTTAATTCAATGTAATATCATCATCCACGGACCACGAAGAATAAGGATCGCTTTCTCGGAAACTTTTACTTATGCGGCATGCGCAGCATCTTAAGGCTTTAGTTTGCTGCGAGAAACAAAGGAATTTGTTAGAAACTGTCCGTAGTCTTAATTCAGGTGATCATTCCAGTATTCCCCTGCTTAACCGATTGATACCTCGGAACGACGCACTGTGCGGCCGATTGGGAAAAAGCTGGCCAAAAGTAAAAAAAAAAAAGTAACTAGTTAGGGATTTTTTCATCTTGTGTTCGTTACAGTACATCTGTAATAGTCAAGAATTACTTACAAAATTGTGTATTTCCTTTTGCCTGTCTCAGAATAGGGATCGCAAAGCTACCTTTGTTCGTTTTGAATATGTTGCGTTACTGAGGCAGTAAACGACGCACGTGTTGAAAGTTGTATACAAACTTTAGATTGAAGCAGATCATAATCAAATAAAAATGGAATCAACGTTTAAAAGTACGTAGAATGTATATAAAAAAGTTATGAAATAATAATTTATCAAATATAAATTATTAGTGAAACAGTAATTGTTACTGATTTTTATTAATTGTTAGCGTTAAAATATGATATATTATTATGAATACGTTATGTTCCTCCGTGTTGCTCCGCTGTCAGACCTATTCTAAGTTGTAGTCAAATGTTTTTCTTCAATATAAAACAAGAAAATCTGTCCAAAGTTGCCCTGTTTGTTATTTAATCGTTTCAAAATGGCAGACCCAAAAATCCATTTTCCACAAATTTGGCAAAAAGGTGTATTATTACGAGTAGTTTAGAAATAAACATTACAACATGTTGAAAACGTCGTCACTTTGGATTCAAAACGGACGCCCAAAATACAATCAGGAATCATTTATTAAAGAAACAGCAATATCGTATTTCATTAAAAACAATTATAATTATGTATACGCTAAAATGTTAAAATGTTGTTAAGGGGGTAAAATTTTGCAACTCTGACTTCAAATTCATAATCAGCGACCAAATAAAACATGGACATGTTATTCATCTTTATTGTAACATGACATACAGGCTTTTTCACGAATAAGGGTTATCAATAGGGGATAAAGGGGGTTTTATTTTACAACTCTGACTTCAGATTCGTAATCAGCGACCCCAAAAACCCGAGTACAAAATTTTGAGACCATTCACTTGGGTTTTTTACTTTTGAACAGCTTTTTTGGAATAGGCCGCACTGTGTGACGTGCCACAGAGTCCAATCCAACATTGAACTACTGCTTTAACATGTTAGAGCATAACACACATTGATGTAAGGCTCGTGCTGATGAACCTTTTCACCTGGCGAAAATCACGAACCATTAAAATTAATGTTGCAATTGCTTCTGACATGATTATAAGAACGAGCATAATTGATTTGTTCCCTCCTCGTCAGAAGATATTCCTCAATAGATGAAACATACGATTAAACTTCCGTTTCATTTCTTATATTTTCGATAATTTTAGGAATGTTTTCCATAAATTCTCAATTTTTTAAAGTACATTTATGGACCAGACAGGTAACTACGGCATAAATTTGTCACATGTCTGTTTAATGATATAGTTTTTCGTACACTCTTTCAATAAAGGGAAGAAGGCAGCGAGCTACGTGGTATCCCCGTATTCGCCTAATGGAACTTAAACAACCCTGAAAAATTCCAATCAGGACAATGGCAGAAGGAATCGAACCTGCCTGCCTCCGCAGTGCCGATATAAAGTCCGTGAGCGTAACCACAGGATTACGGAAGCTGGAAATGTTTTATTTCTTGCTATTCTACAAAGTAGATAATATTCGACCAGTTATCGCATGTATGAATTTGCATTAAAGAAGCTCTATCCAATCTCAACGAGATCGAAGAATTTTTTTGTTTGAAACATAAAATGATGCTTCTGTTTTGTACACTTAAATTTCGGGTCGTGAGTTGCCTGCCATTTAAAAAATAATATTTTAATTTATTTCCCGTAAGCCCCTATAGCCTGGTGTTGTTGTTGGGTTGCCTAGAGCGTGTTGTTTTTGTTATTTTAATAATAATAATATAATGCAAAAGATTCGGTAACATTTTGTACACTACCTTAGGCCGAGAGCACGAGCCGCCACTGATATATATATATATATTACAGTAGAAGTGGATCTATTTTGTTTTTATTTTATTTCAACTTTTATTATTTTATACTCTAAAATAAAAAGAAGTTTGATGATTGATATTTTCATAATTATTACTGTAAATTCATGAGCACGGCAAAAAATTGAATATACGAAAGACAGTATATCGCTATAAAGAGGTTTTGTATCAAGAAATACTCAAATATTTGGGGACAAGTCCCCCTAAAGACATAAAGCAGACATCCCCGAACGACCTGCTTCGACACTCCATATGTCTTCGGCACTACTCGAGCTAAGACTGCTGTTAAGTGCTCAAAGCATCTGTCAATGTTCCATCATGCACCTCGATCGCTTTTACAGTACTAAGGCACTTATTTCCATATCAATGATCACGTTTTCCCACGTGAAGTCGAAAACAGCCAGAATAATTTGGTTACCTTTGAAAATCAGTACTTAGTCTAATAGTACGTTTCGTACCTCTTTCGCAAGGTAATTAATAGTAGATTGTACTTGATGAGTACCTGTAGTGGTGAGTTTGCTGTAACTGGATGAAAATGAGTAAAAGCGAAAGTACACCCTGCCAGAAGCTGCAATTTTGATTCCGGAGTCCATATTGGATGACGCAAGCGTCGGATCGTTGGGAACTTTCGGATACGATGCAGGATGCTAAAATGAAGAAATCATAAATGCTTCACAAATTTTCTAATTTTCTCAGGCTTCGGATCTATTTGACTGAATTATTAACCATTGTTTTCTTTTCTGATGTTGACGTAAGACACCCTTTCTCGTCAGAAGTAACAATCCTAGAAACGAGTGATCGAAGTAGTTCTTGAGCTAACCGATAACGAGCAAACGAGCCTCCACAATGAACATTGTCCACCTATTTAAACAAAAACACTTATTGTTGGTGTTCTTGTTTAAAGCGTGCGGTATCCACACACAATTTCGAAACTTTTACAATGGAATACAAATGTAGCACGACTGGATGGTCACCATCTTGAAAGCAGTCAACTTGACTATGGTTCAAAATGTTTAAATAGTAAGTGGGCCATGTGACATATCAATCTGTTATTGAATGTTAAAAGAAACACAATGACGAAGTCAATTTTGGCATAGCTGTAATCCTGTACGACAAAATGACATGTGAAATTTACCTGAAGAATTTGTTAACCGAATGATGAAGAAATTATTGAAAGAACGAGTACCAAACGACTACATAAGAGGTACCGTTATATTGGAAATGTGACTCTCATTGCAACAACATGAAGTGTACTATAATGTTTTAAATACACTAACGGAAGATGCAGTCCCAATTTGAAGAAGGCGTAATGCTATTGCAAGTGATCTATAGGTGAAAGTGACCTTCTCCAGGTCAATTTCACATGTCATTTTGTCGTACAGGACTAGAGGTATGCCAAAATTGACTTGGTCGTTGATTTTGTTTTGGAACATTCCAGCGCAGATTGAATTATCACATGACCCACTTGCTATTTAAAAATTTTGAAGCATAGTCAAGACGTCGGCTATTATCATCATACCCTCCAGTCTGTGTCTTCTTCTGTCTATGAACTATGAACCAGTAACTATTAATAGCCATTTGCTTACAATATATGCAACAGTTCATAAAAGAAAAGGCGTGTTCCGTACTCTGTATTGGATTTACTTGCTCTCTACGTTCCATCGCTCTCGGGTTCTCCTGCTGTTATTTGTTGACGGCAGCACCTATAATTTTGGCTGTGAAAGTTTATCTAGGCACTGTAGCTACATACGAATTTTCATCAAAATCGGGCTCTGACACCTGGCGACTGTTCACTGTCAAAGAGAACAAAAGAAAATTTTAATTAGCCAATTTGAAATTGACCCCTTAACAATAATTGCTAATGGACCCCAAACCTAGCCCAAAACTCTTAAATATACAAACGATGAATTACAGCCTTTCACATCATATTGCGAGTTGAATTAAGATGGATGAATATTAAAGTCCTTTCCTAGTTTAAATATTCCTAAATGCTGAGTCCTCTCTAAATGTTAAGATACTTTGTGTGAATTATGCATTTCGTGCACTCTACTGTGAAAAGAAAGCTTACGATACACAAGGAGTTTCAATATATTGTATAGTATGCAATAACCTAATTGTGTACCCAATTTCAGATTTAAGGTATTTAATCGAAGGGATGGGCTTTTTTTTTTTGTCTGAAACTCTTGGGATAAGTAATTTATCTCTTAGTATTGGCGAGTTTCCCTTTTACGTACGAACAGTGACGCAAAACAAAAAATCTAATATGAAAGAAACTGCTAACTGGTTTGTTGGTGACTGATGTATTCTAAATGACACCCAGCATATTTTATAAAAATAATAAAATAAATGTTCTATCAAATTGATATCCAGGTCAAAAGAAATGTAACACATTACATTAGTAGAAAAAACAACTACATTATTGTTGAAATTCGACATATAAACCGTGAATGTACTTTACGTACATTCGTAAACTCGAATAACCATTATAAGTAAGAAAGTAGTGTACAAAAGCCAATTAAGTGCTTTGATACAGGCGTTGCTATGTAAACAAGGTACTGACTAATCAGAATGCTCGTTGCGTCCCGTTAATGTAAAAAAAAAAAAGGAAAAATGTTAGCAAATAGGAAATCAGATTGTTTCCTTACGTCAACCGCCGACTACAAAGAAGCTTATATTGATGCTAACTTCGCTGATATATTAATGTTTGTATATGGATACGAAAACGAAAGTAAAAGACTAATGTTACCGAAAGTATCCATACATAATAGTTGAAAATAATGAATAAAGAAAGATAAAGCTTAACAAACACAATAATGCGACTTGCCATAACTTGGCATTCTCCTGGCTTTTCTGACAAACAAACCCGGCTGCTGAAAAGAATATTCGGGGGATGATCTAAAAGGCATCCCTATAAAATGCACATAAATTAGACTTCTTTAACGAAACACATAATATACGATTAGCTCATACTAAATAAATTATCTTTTTCCTGTAGATGAAATGCTGTTTGGAAACGTAGTTTAGAACAAGTTTTCAGTTTTCTTCCTTGCATTTAAACCCAAACTTCGTCATGTTTTCTTTCAGTACAGTGAGTGAAATTTTCAAAACACATTCTTAACTAATTCCACTTCACCACACCACAGAAAAAGAAATGTCCAGAAGAGGAAACATAGCACAGAATTCACTCACATAAAGGTTGCAGAGTAAAGTTAATTACCGAGAAACAGGCTGTTAACCAATAATGTTTATGTTGTTAGATTAGGTTAGTAAGTTAGTAGATACCAAGTAAGGTTAGCTAAGGTGACACAATAGATTGATAGAGAGAACAGAATGATATGGAAGATAAACACAAGCTCTAGGTTCACATTAAAATCATAAATGTTTATTAAACTGTTGTTAGTTATATGTTTCGTTGTTAAAACATAGATACACATTGTTAGTGTTTGATAGCACACTGATAAACGTTTTTTTCTTACCAAACTGTTGATAGATGATATGGTAGACAAACTTGTTTAAGTTGATAATTGGTATTCCAATTGTTTGTTGATAACATATAGTTGATCCTCGTTAACCCATTACGTTTTGTTTTTGTTTTCTTGATTTCCTCGTTGTTGTTGTTATTGGTATTACAACTTCTAAAAATGATGTTAAACGTTATTTTCGAAATAAACCATCACCGTTATGTTTGACCAATGCTGTTAGGATATTATTTAGTTTCATGTTTCAGTCAAATGAATAGTTATCTAAATCACCATGACTCATGATTTAGTCATGTTTATTGCATAATTAATCAGTTTCTTGCCGTGACGTGGATTGGCTTCAAAACTTTCTCACATGTAGATGAGAAAATTGCAGCAAATCGGGCCGGACTAGGCCGAAACCGGGCCGGACATATATGCTGTCGGGCCGGACAGGGCATATGTACTAATTTAAACTACTCTCCTACTACTAATACTGCTGCTGCTACTACTGCCAACACCACTACTTCTTTTACTATTATTAGTACTACTACTACTGCTAATACTACTATTATGACC